>RJWJ010011937.1:0-43198 GCA_004363605.1 Indri indri | reverse complement strand
TTATGCTAAGCAACCAGTTTTACAACATTTTATCACTCAATTGACACATTCATAACTTGAATTAATTTAGCCACCTGGATTGTAAGACTAAGCCACCTAGAGAATGGGACATACTTTAATAATGCAAAGACATACCTACAAGAAAATAAGAACACTTCTGTACTACCTGCCTCTGATTTGTTTCAAAGATTGTACTGTTAAGAAGTAAAGCAGGCGGATCACAGTAGAATTGAGTATAGATTCTAGAGTGACATTAATGCCCCATGCATTTAAACCCAAGAGACAGAGTGATCTGCTACAGAAGTACAGAGCATGCATTATTGGAGTCTGACATCTGAATTTGATTTTTAAGCTGGCAACTTTCTGTTTGTTAAAGTTGTTTTACCTCTCTGAGATTCACCCCAAAAGTGAAAACAATAATACCCATCACTTTTGGGCTATGGTGAAAGTGGAATAAAACAATGTATACTAAAACCTCTCAGTAGAGTGCCAAGCACAGAGTAGGTGCAATTATCAAATTATTGAGCTGAAACAAAAAGATTCATTTTTAAAGACGAAGGGAAAAGTAGAGAGGATGATAAGTAGAGGGATTATTTGGCTTCTGATTAACACCTGGCCATATTTTTCTTTAGCTGCTTCATAGTCTCTAGCTTTAGCAGTAGGTGACACCTACTATATATTAGGAAGGATTTACAAAGCCCATCCAACATCAAATAAAACACATTAGTGGATCATTTAAT
This sequence comes from Indri indri, assembly GCA_004363605.1. Classification (NCBI taxonomy): domain Eukaryota; kingdom Metazoa; phylum Chordata; class Mammalia; order Primates; family Indriidae; genus Indri; species Indri indri. Next base: position 42,458 of record RJWJ010011937.1, on the reverse strand, counting down.
TATGTCTACCCCGATCATAGAGGGAGCTGAGATGTAACTTTCTTCCCATGCATGTTCATCACTTCCCCCCACCTAAGTGTTTTTCTGGGTTTTCTTCCTATTCTGGGTCTCCTATCTCAGCAGTATCAGCTACTTCTGTCTTCTCATTTGTATCACAGAAATCTGAAGCTGAAAAGCAGCAACATTACCGTATTTTTCCTTTAAAACCTGAAGAAAGCAAAGCAAAGGAAAACTAAACAAAAAATTGTAGTATAAAGGAGAAAGAGAACATTTTCTACACTGATACTTGAGGAGACTTTACTAGAAGAAAATTACTTTCTTGTTTTTATCTTGAGGCAAGTCTTTTACATGTTGAACTGCCATCATTTACTGAGAGTATACAGCTATGGTGACATACTTTGGCAGCAGCCATAGTTGAAATAGGCAAGTTTTCAGGGAGGGCAGATCATATAAACCTTGCAATGATCTGGATAATGGTCCTGGGAAATGGTTTTGAATGAGGTGTTGTTGGTTCTCCAGAAGTGGTAGGAAAAGGGGGATGCATTCTGTTCAGATAGTGCTGAAAGTCCACAGAAAAATATTAATAAAGCAGAAGACAGATCATTACATTTTAGGGGGGAAAAGGGGGACATTAATTTTAGTTTGTGATTTGGGAAACCTTAGTAGAGTGTCATTCCATTAATACTGCAGAAATATACATTTTTCTACTGAAAAAGATACTCTGACACATTCGTTATAAAAAAAGTGACATTTAATTACAGATCTGCTTAAAGAACATCATCATTGTCAATGTAAGCTATTTGGGAAGATATATTACAAACCATTTTCCCTTTCTTCACAGGTAAACTTTAAAAATAAACTGATCTTTAAAATTGATTTTTGTACCCACATGTTTTGTATAATGCTTCAACTTTTTATATTTTACAACATTACATATTTTTTGGTTAACTATGTGGTGAAACTCCAATGCATACTACTTTGCATAGAGTAATCATCTTCTTTATTTTTTTCTTCACCTCCATAATATGGTTTAAAATGTAAAAATTGTTTCCTGAAAAAAAAAAAAAACACTTCAGTTATTAACTAGTCAAAAGCTGTTCATTTTTAAAATCTATGTTCTTCCCCACTCGGCCCCCCTCAAAAAAGCAAAAGGATTAATGCCAAATTGGTAGTTCAAACAGCGTGGTGCAATCTACTATCTAAGCTTTCCCATCTAAGCTCTTCCACCACTGCTGTGGGAGACAGCAGCTAGGGAAAGAATGCCATGAAGGGTGGCCCCAATTTTGAATTAGAAATAATCAAAGTTGGTTAGAAATTGTCAGAGGGGTTTAGGGTACTCAAGAAGCAGGCAGAAGAGGTTCAGGGTACTCAACAAGACCATCCCTCCCAAATCCATACATTCCAAAATAGTAATCAGAGCCCTCTGAAATAGCTTTATTGATCACTAAAAGCATTTAATTTTTGTGTGATATTGTTAATCAGTGATCCTGGCTCAAAAACAGACATTTTTTATATCCAAAGATATGTAATATATTAGATAGAGGGTTGTGGTGTCACCTCTTTGCGTGTGTTCCATTTGTGGTTTCTTCTCTGATTTGCATGGCTAGATTTAATTATTAATAATATGCAAAGATTTGTTTAGTATTCCAGAATGTCAAAGAGAAGTCATTGAACATCAAACTTGTAGGAAATGGCAGTACAGTAGGTCTCCCTTGCCCACAGGGAATATATTCCAAGATCTCCAGTAAATGCATGAAACTGCAGATAGCACTCAATCCTGCATTTACTATGTTTTTTCTTATACACACACAAAGTAAAGTTTAATTTATAAATTATGTATATTAAGAGATTAACAAACATAACTAATAGAATAGAATAATTATAAAAATATACTACAACAAGAGTTATGTAAATATGATCTCTTTCTCTCTCTCGAAATATCTTATTCTACTTTACTCACCTATTTTCGAACTGCAGTTGACCACAGGTAACTGAAACCTCAGAAAGTGAAACTGCAGATAAGGGGGGACTACGGTATATTTTATCTTAGCAATGAATCAAGTTTCTCTCCTACAAATGAGAGAATGGCAAATATAGCTATCACCTGAAGCAGGATTTGAAAAGCAGCAAAATAGGTGGTGGTATATGTAAAAAAATGGAAGACGTGTTTGCAAATAAAAAATGCAACAAAAGTTTCAAATGATGCTGGGTTCCGCAAAACTCAAAAGTGTTTCTGCTTCTAGTATCTCAAGTGCCTTTAAGTATTCATATCAAAGCAGACTGCATACAAATAGTGAATTACTTTAACATTCAATATTTCCACTAGACTATAAATTCTGTTGCAATAGGATCTGATTGTGTTTTTTCCTTCCCAATCACAGAAATTGGTATATAGTAGGTGCTCAGTAAATACTCATCAAATAAATGAATTTCTGCTTATTTTTCCTTTCCATAATTAAATAACAAAAACACATTGTAAACTTGTTTTAAAATTACTTAATTCTGAGTTTAACAGAATTTAATATAAGAGAAATTAAAAAGAGGTTAATAGGTCAACAAAAATAAGGTTCTGTAATGAGAAAAAATTGTGAGAGTGCCTGTGAGGGGACATATTGCAAAGGCTTTCCCAAATGAAACAAGTACTGTCCACTCTTATGATATTAATGTGTGCAAGGCTCTGTTCTAAGTTCCATACAAATATCAACTTTTTAAATGCCCTTAACAACCCTATAATCTATGCATTGCAATTCCCATTTAAAGATGAATGGATTGCAAGCAGGAAAGGTTAAGTAACTTGACAATTTCATATAGTTAGTAATTGGCAGAGATGGGATTTAATCATAGGCAATCTGCCTTCGGAGTCTATGTCCTCAGCTACTATATTTATTGCTTCTGGAAAGCAATATATGTATTTTTTATATAGAGGGCTACTAGGGCTGCCGTAACAATTACCACAAACTATGTGGCATCAACAACAGAAAGTTATTCTTTCACATTTATGGTCGCTAGAAGTCCAAGATCAGCGTGTTGGCAGGGGCATACTCCTGGAGGCTTTACAGAAGAATCCTTCCTTGCGTCTTCTTAGCTTCTGGTGGTCGCTGCCAGTCCCTGACATTCCTTGGCTTTTAGCCCCATCACTCCAATTTCTGCCTTCATCTTCACATGGCCATATTCTCTCTGTATGTATCGTTCTGTGTCCTCTCCTTGTGTTATAAGGACACCAGTTGTTGGAATTAGGGCCCATTCTAATCCAGTGTGACCTCATGTTAACTTGATTACATCTGCAAAGATCCTATTTTCAAATAAGGTCACATTCACTGGTTCCAGGGTTTAGGAATTAGACATGTTTTTTTAGGAGATACCATTCAACCCACTACAAGAGATTAACTTTCTGTTAACCTTAGGGAAGAATGCTTATCATGAAAGCCTAGTTATGACGAGCTTAACCTGAATTTAAATTCTTTAATCATGCTGATGTCAAACTATTTTAGAGGCAATTAACATGGCTTCTGAATTTCTCACCCTAAGTTATTTTTGTGATGCTGTAATAGCAGACTAAAGGCCAGCCTGGAAGCGGCATAAAGCAGACAATCATACATCTCCTTATGTCGCTTCGGCGCCAGAGGCCTCTTTGCAGAGGAGACACAGTTCATTGAATATTGGCATTGCCGCCTTTAAGTTCCAAGAGTATTTTTCTCAATTTTTTTCCATGAGCCGGGTTGTTTTTCTGATATCTCCCTTTAAACCACTGTGAAACTAACAACCACTGGCAGGTAAAGCACCATCACTGCGTCTGGCATCTCCACAACTCATAGTAAACAGCCTCATCAGAAAGCTGCTACTGTGTGAACTGGAAGGAAAAAGACCTTTTTTTTCCAATAATAATCTGTAAGATAGATAAGTATACTCCTGGCTCCTAACTGATGTCACATTGAGGTTAGCAATGGGATAAGAAAGAAAAAAAAAAAAAAAAAGGATTTGTAAGTGGCACCGTATCATTCTTGAAATAAATTCTGTTTGATAATAGAAGTTGGCCTTGAAATTAGCGAGATGGGGCAGCCCACACAGCCACAGTGGGAGGAAGGCTAGAGAAGTAGGATGGTGGGAAAGAAGTGGGAGCCTGGCACTCATGCAAGGGCCTGGAATGGCTCCTAGGACGCAGGATCTGTAAAGGCCATAAGGGAGCATTCCTAGGTAAAGGCCACACATACTACACGTTGCTTCTTATGCCTCTGTTTTAAAAGAGTGATTGACAGAGCAAAAGAAATGGCATTTTCCTTGTATAAGAGGCTGCTGACAGCATTAGTGATGTGAAAGGGAAATTTAACAATATGGATATTGGGTTTCTGAATCTTATGAAGTCTGGGTTTTTGCTGTGAAAAAGAAATGTGAGGAATTTGGCAATTATTGCTTATTTTTGAACATTTAGGTCAATGTGGTGGATTACATTTTCCAAAGTCATGGCAGTAGAGTTTGTGGAATGAAAGATATTTTTGCAGAAATCTCAGAAAAATACAATATGATGTGGTCAAATATTTTCTTCCTTTTTGTGTAAGTAATATTAATAGCTATTTTGACTGGTTAAGATACTCATCCCTTATTTCTGTGTATCGATTTATCTTTACTTTTCATTGCCTCTGGTTTTCAGTTATCATTTCATGGTCTTAGAAATTTGATCTTTAAAACTTCCTTATTTGCTATCAGAAGCATTTGTTCTTCAGGTTTACAGAGGCTAGTTATGTAAAAATGAATCAATGCCTACAGAATTCCAGTGGAAGCTACATGAAAAAAGATTGACCAGTGGTACATAGGAAGCTTTTTAGCTTTTTACACATGTTGCTAGCCTGCCTGTTCACCCAGAACGGAAAAGCAAGTTTCTTTTCAAGAAAGTGTAGAATGAGAATGAGAAAGGTTGGGCCTCTGGGGCAGATGCTGGTTCAAATCCAGACCCCACGCATACCAACGATAAAAGTTATTTAACTTTTCTGTGCTTCTTATGCGTCATCTTTAATTAAGAACAATAATTATAACCATAATAGAGGTTAATATAATAACTAAATAAGTAATGTTCTTAAAGTGTTTAGAAAAAGTTGTGACAAAGGCAACACACAGGAAATATTAGATATTATTATTCAGAGTATTTTCCAACTGAAAAGTTCACCTGAAGCTAGAGAGAATGAAGAATTTTGGGATTTAGAAAGTTAAGACAAAAACAGAGGCAAACAATGCCCATATAACATTGGATGAAATAGCACCTGAGTTACTGTAGGAGAATGAGAATGTCAGGGGTGTGTAGTTGGGTTATATAGAAATAAGTACAGAGTTACTTAATGGGAACTACACTTCTTTCCAGACTCTAAACAGTGAATTGACCCTTCCTGTCAAAAGTGGTTTAAAACAGATCCTTCCTTCCTTCCTTCCCTCACCCCAGTATAATCTGGATGTGGGCTCCATCAAATTTCTTCAAAATGCCAAACGATGGAGGGCAGTGAGCTGGCATTCTCTCTTTGCGCACTGAAGTCTCGCCCCTGTTACTTTTGATACTCACATCAAATTCCATAGCATAGGTCATTAAAATTGTTGGTAATGAGATTCACATTAGAAGGTGTGGATGAGTTCCCAAGAAATCGTTTAAAAATCTTAGGTTAAAAACACATTTTGGGTGTTGTGAGTTAACCAGTTTTTTGAGTCCGACATGTCAACAGGAGGTGACTATATTTTCTCACAATTTCTATCTGATCTCCCAGCACCAACAAAAAATCAGATCTCAAGAAGATGCCAACGTTTTTTGGTCCTTTTCATTGTTAATAAAGTCATGTGTTCAAGTATTAAAAGTCCAGTCCAATCCAATGCTGTAATATCAGTCTCTTACCCAATCAAGGCTCGTCCCACAGCTCAGGCTGTCCTGCGCTAGAAAACCTGCATTGAGACAGGAGGAGTGGTTGGCCTCTTACTCTCCTTACTCTAACCCTCCTATATTTGCTCTGGTGGCTTCTGGCTCATCCCAGATTTTCAAGGGTGAAAAGATAATGGTGAACAGAACAGGTGCTAAAAGGATAGAAAGGACCTACTTGACTGGCACTACTTTAATCTGAAAATTGTAGCTCTCTGGAAGACCGGTACCTAAATATCAGTGCTCTCTCTTCAAAGTTCTTCAAATATCTCCCACATTCCTCCTCTCCAGTTGCTCTCTTCTTGCAAATGTCGCACACAGCCTGTTGCTCTTGGGAGCATGCCTCAAGAGCAATGGCTCAAGGTCCTGGCTCAAGCTTGCTTACATTACTCAACATCCCCTAAATCCAAGGGAAAACTTGCATCTTTTTCCACCAAATACTGGAAAGAAAAGCCATCCCCTATGGAACTCTCTCTTTGTTCTGCTTTGCAGCTAACACCAGACAGCCTCTAGCTATTTTTTTATAGTGAGAGTCATGAATGAGTTTCTATACATCCAAGCCCTTTGGACAATTCTCTTGAAGTTCTCTTCACTTGGCTTAAGTTGAAGAAGAGTACATTCTCCCTCCAAGAAATGGGAGAGGAAAAACACAGCACTCCTAAATTTTCCTGTAGGAAACCCTTATTCTTCAGTTCTCACCCGTTAATTTACTAACCTTCCCTTGTATATAGACTGGAAGTGGTGATAGGTTAGATGTTATGGAACCTATTTAGGCCACCTTCCAGAAAGTTCTGCATAGATGGTCTAGCACCTCTTTAGAATGTGTGGGCACTTAACACCCATTGTGCTCTGCTTTGGAGCCCCAGCCAGACATCTAAAACAGCAGAAAAATCTCACTTACTGCCCTGTTAACAGTTATATAAAGGCAGCTGAACTGGGTAGATCCTTCCAATTAGGGCCAAGACTGACTCTCTTAGAAGGAGAGTGAACACAAAGCTGACCAAATTTGAACTAGGTGTTTATGCATTGCATTTAGTCATGATAACTTTCTTTTACCCAATCCATAAGGATTTACTGTCTACATACATTTGGCAAGTGCCAGGAGTTATTCTGGAGAAGTTAATTAAGTAGAAGAGACAATTCTTGCTCTTGAAGAGGGATTACTTCAGAGACCCTTTACTCTAATGCAGTGCTTCGAAAATTTATGCATGTCCTTAGGAAAAGAGTAAAAGTACAGTGTTTGAAAATATATTCTGAAGTAGTGAATAGTTGTGGTTTTCATACTAGATGGGGTATGTATAACTTGGGACAACATGAAGTCTTCGCCAGGAGTATGCAAAAAGTAATATTTTAAAGGAATCAATTTTTAGATCCTCAACTCTCTCATGTACACATAGGCAAAATTGATCTGCCCAAGAAAAAAACAGATAGTTGAATTTTGCTCCTTTTCCTAACTTTTCTTTCCAATTTTTCTTCCCCAACTTAGATCTTATTTATTACATCCTAGATTTTATCATCTTCCATTATTCTAAGAGGTAAAACCCTCAGAATAGCAAAACATAGTTGGCAACCACTGAATTGCCAAATATTTATCATTTATTCTCCACTTATCAGAGTTATTCACTTTTACAAATCAAAAGCAGTATTTTTTTAAAGTCATTTGCATACAACAAAAGTCACAGGACCACACAATTGAGTTGTCAGCTAATAAGTCATTCAATAGTTTCTGTGATAGATTTTATGTATATGATTAAAAAAGAATTTAAAGAATTGAAAGATATTGCTGTAACTCCTTTAATTCTCACCTCTCTATTTGTGTGAATAAGATTTCTCAGAAGTTATACTTATCAAAAGAAAAATAGGATAGAACTGATGCTGAATACTATCTCATTCTAACAAGTAACATGATGATTTATTCTCATAAATATGAATTAATTATGAAAATTCCATCCATGAACACATATACCTTTTTATAAAATTTTTTAATGTTTAATAAATATTAATATTAACATTTTATAATATATCATATTTATATATTATATGTATATGTTTATTACATGTATTTATACTTGTATATAATATATTACATATCTGTACAGGTCCAAAATGTTATATTTATAAGGTTATTCATTGCAGCATGGGCTACAAAAGCAAAAATATACGTAAGTGGCAAATTAGTTAAATAAATCATGGTATAATTATACACAAAATAATATGCAGCTATAAAAAGAAAGTAAGAAAGCTGTCTACCTAATGACTGATATGGAATGATATCCAGGACATACTGCTGTGTCATGCCAAATAATGCCCCCTCCCCACATCCTAATCCTCAGAACTTGTATTACCTTATATGACAAAGAGACTTTGTAAATGTGATTAAATTAAGGCTCTTGAGATGGGGAGATTATCCTGGATTATCCAAGTGGGCCCTAAATGTAATCTCAAATTGTCCTTATAAGAAGGAGCTAGAGAGAGTCAGTGACAGAAGGGGAGAAGGCAATGTGAAGACTGAAACAGAAACTGGAGACGTGTAACTACTAGCCAAGGAATGACAAAGCAGCCTCTAGAATCTGGAAGAGGCCGTACATAGAAAATACATAAATTCTTTCTTAGAACCACAACAAAGAACCAGCTCTGCAATTTATAGGCTAAAGTGCCTGTAAAACTGTTTTGGCTTCTGGCCTCCAGAACTGTAAAGTAATAAATTTATGTTGTTTAAGCCACTAAATTTATGATAATTTGTTACGAGAATGGTAAGAAACTAATAGCTATTGTTTAAAAAAGTAAGTAAGCTTTATATAGTGTGCTTTCTTTTATGAAAGAACAGGTAAGGGCAAAAGAGTATGCATTTATGCTTGCTTGAATATGCCTAAAAAGCACTAGAATTATATATATATATATATATATATATATATATATATATATATATATATAACCTAATGAAAGTGGTTACCTATAGGAGGAAGAACCAGAAACAAGATTTCTCAATGTTTGCCTTGGTATATCATTTTGATTTTGGAATCAAGTTAAGGTAAACCTATTAAAAATAAAACAAAATATAAATGAACACATAAAATTTCAAAATTAAAAAGGCAGATGCATTTTGTTTCATGTTGGAAGTTGTAAGTTCCTAGGGATTTTAGGATTTAAAAATCCTTTCACCTCTCAAGAAATTTTGGCCTTCTCATAGTGCAGGAAATAATTTTGATTTGAGACTCACAGCTGAGCAATGAAAGCCAAAACAGAAAAGAGAGAGAAATAAGACTCCAGTGCTTAGCTCCATTACAATCAGTCTAATGACAAGAACACAAGTGGGTGATTTTTATGTAGACTGAATGAATAAATGAATGAAATAATGAATGAAGAGATTTTAACTTTATTTTCTATTATTGGAATTGGAATGGCTATTATTTACTTTGTAAGATCTATATTGAAAATTTTAACTGGGCTATGTAAATTGTAACTTCAACCTTTCCCCCAAATTTAACAAATTTTTAGATCCTTTGTAGGAAATAAAGCTGGAAATTAGGAGTCTAAAATATTATTTTTTTAAAAAAATCTCTCTTCTGTGATTTGACATAAACATATAATAAATGATTGGAGAATGGTGAATTCTGGTTAATAGTGTATTCTGGTAAATCAAATTCCACTACCAATTTTAAAACATAGATATCAATAAAATGCGATCAAGATATTTTGGGATACAGCCCAGAAAAAGATAGTCGCTTTTTGATCATGATGTGTATGTGGGTGTGTGTGCACTCAGACTTCAGCTCTGCTTGACAATCCAGAAGGTAATCACAGCTGCAAAGTCTGGGGATGCTCATGAGGAGCATCGGTTTTCTGAGTGCAGCCCCACGGATACAGTGGGAAGATGGCTCTTTTGCAATGGAAAGAACATTTACCTGAAATCAGAAGATTCAGTAGGGTTGGTTCTGCCACCTGCTGTGAATCCCTCTTTAGATTATTGGAACCCTATTTCTCATTTTCCTCTGTATAACACTCTGTGTTGTGGACCCATTCTATATCAATAGCATGAGCTCTAAAAGTACACAGTCCTGGATTTAATTTCATCCCCATCACTTACTGGTTATACAGATAACCAGTGGCTCTATGAACCACAGTTTTACAAACTTTATAATGGGTGATAAACACAACACATTATCAGGGCTGCTGTAAGACTAAAATATGGTATTATTGCACACATACTACATAGTCAGTACTTATATCAAACTATAATTTTACATCTCTATATTGGGATATTGTATGAATTAAATGAGTACCTAGAATGGGAAGCAAGACAGTTGACTAGACATATCAGTTGCCATATCATCTCAGAAAGAAGGAAAAGTTTTAGATTAAAAAAAAATAGATCAGGTGTAATTCTAAGAGAAAAGTGCCAGAACCTACCAGAGATTCCACAGGAAGATGTTGTGGAGCAGAACAAGGAAGAGCAAGATTTTGGCTGAGATAAACTCCCAAGGAATTTTGTAGCCTCATAGAAAGGGTAGATGGGGGTGTTTGTTTTCCCTCCCCTCACACCTCTGGGAGACTGCAGGCTTCCAAACTGTTGGGGAGCTTCTCCACCCTCATGAGCTCAAAAGTTGCTGCCAGTGAACTGGGAGCTTCTTGAGACCAGGGCACCAGGCTGCCAGCCACCTTGGGGTTGCTTCCCTTACCACAGACTTGAGCAGTGGTGGTAGGTGCCATACTGCTTTTCAACTCATTTTGTGCTTTTGTCCTCCCCTGGAATCTTCAACCCTTCAGTTTTCTTGTCACTGGTCCCCACTCAAACATTTCTCAACACTGCCCAGACTGTAGTAGCCACAGGGGCTTGTGGGTTCCAGGGGAACTCTGTGATCCCAGAGCTTGGACATTCAGGGTAGGCTGCTTTCAGGGACGAGGAGAGTACAGCATGCCGGGGAGCTCCCTGGGACACAGATACCAGAGTGCCAGCTCTCCACCACTGAGACTCTTCTCCTCCTTCCCCTTTCTTCCACCCACAGCTACCAACTCAGCCACAGCAGTTCCCTCATGAGTCAGGATTGGTACCCCAAGGGACAACTGAGCCAGGGCTCTCAGAAGCAGCTGCTTCCCCTCTGTTGATGCACCCACCACACTGTGGCTTACGCAGAGAGTGGGGCTCATGCCTTTCTTCTTAAAGACCTGCAGTGGACCAAGAGGTGCTTGGACTCTGGGCTCCCAGCCCGCCAGCCCTCAACTGTGCTACTCACCTGGTTGCTCCAGCAGAGCAGGGCATACCTTGAAGTGGAGGGACATTAAACCTGCTTGAGCACTCCACAGGCAACTTGGGACTCATAAGGGATTGAACTTGGGGGACCAAGAGATAGTCCTGCAGGCCAAATCCTGTAACCCCATGACTTGATCATGTTGCTTGGGGACACACAGCAGAGATTTGTGAACTAATCTTGAGATGTGAGGGATGCAATGTGGGAAGAACTAACAGGAGAATGTGGTGTGAGTCTGAGCCACAGCACACTCATGGAGCATCCCTCCTACAACAGGAAATCTGTGCTTTTGGTCTGGTGTGGGATCCTGGGCCAGGAAGCTCCCAGCACATGGTGCCATTGCCATGGTGAACTTAGCCAGTTTGGGCTGCTGCTCTCAGCTAGGTTCCATAAGGAGATCGATGGGGCAGGGAAGAAAGAGAAGAGAGAAATGTACTCCCATCTGCCAGTCTTAAATGGGACTCAGAACAAACAGACCTAACAGATATTTACAGCACATTGTGCTTGAAAATCACAGAATATATGTTTTTCTCATCAGTACATGGAACGTTTTCCAAGATAGATCATGTGTTAGGCCACAAAGCAAGTCTCAGCAAATTTAGAAAAATCCAAATAATAACATTTATCTTCTCAGACCACAGTGAAAAAAACTAGATATCAATTCCAAGAGGAACTCTCGAAACTACACAAATGCATGGAAATTAAACAACCTGCTAATGAATGATCCTTGAGTTAGTCACAAAATCAAGCTGGAAATCAAAAACTTTTTCTAACTGAATGACAAAGCAGACACAAGCTTTCAAAAATCTATGGGATACAGTCAAGGAAATGCTAAAGAAAAAGTTCATAGCCGTAAATGTTTACATTGGAAAAGCAGAAAAATAACAAATTAACAATCAAATGCACACCTTGAGGGACTAGAAAAAGAAAAACAAGCCAAAGCCAAAGCTAGCAGAAAGAAAGAAATAACAAAGCTCAGAGGAGAACTAAACGAAATTGAAAACAAAAAAAATAAATAAATAAAAAGGGTCAATGAAAATAAAAATTGGTTCTTTGAAAAGATAAAATCGATAGACCACTAGCTAGATTAACCAGAAATAGAAGAGAAAGAATGCAAATAAGCACAATCAGAAATGGAAAAGGGGTCATTATAACTGATACTGTAGAAATACGAAGTGTCATCTGTGACTACTGTGAAAACCACTAGATAGACAAACAAGAAAACCTAGAGGAAATAGATAAATTTCTGGAAACAAGAAACTCCCAAGCATGAATAAGGAAGAGATAGAAATCCCAAACAGACCAATAATGAGCAGGGAGATTGAAAAAGTAATAAAAAATCTGCCAACAAAAATAAGCCCAGACCAAATGGATTCACAGCCAAATTCTACCAAACCTACAAAGGAAAATTATCACCCATTCCACTGAAGCTGTTCAATAACATAGAGAAAAAGGGAATCCTCTCCTCTCTAACTCATTCTGTGCAGTCAGGAAATACCAAATATCAAAGCCAGGAAAAGACACAACAAAAAAACAAAACTATGGACCAAATTCCTTAGGATCATGTATGCAAAATTCCCCAACAAAATACTAGCAGATTTAATTCAACATCATATCTAAAAGATAATCTGCCATGATCAGGTAGGTTTCATCCCAGGCATGAAAGGACTGTTCAGCATATGCAAGTCAATACATGTGATTCATGATTTGCCACATAAACAGAAGTAAAAACAAAGATTATATCATTTGTAATTATCAATAGATGCATAAAAAGCATTTGATAAAATCCAGTACCCCTTCATGAAAAAAATCCTCAACAAACTAGGCATAGAAGGAAAATATCTCAAAATAATTAAAGCTATATATGACAAACCCATAGCAAATGTCATATTGAATGGGGAAAAGTTGAAAGCATTCCCCCTAAGAACTGGAACTAGACAATGGTGCCCATTGTCACCACTTCTATGCAAGATATAATAGTACTGGAAGTCCTACCCAGAGAAATCAGGCAAAAGAAACAAATAAAGGGGATCCAAATTTGGAAAGAGAAAGTCAAATTATCCCTGTTTGCCAACAATATGACCTTGTATCTAGAAAACCCTAAAGACTCCAAAAGAGTCCTAGAATTGATAAATAAATCCAGCAAAGTCTCAGGTTACAAAATCACTGTACACAAATCAGTAGCATTTCTATATACTAATAATACTCAAGCTGAGAGTCAAATCAAGAGCACAATTCCATTTACAATAGCTGCAAAGAAAATAATATACCTAGGGATATACTTAACTAAGGAGGTGAAAGACGTCTACAAGAAGAACTACAAAACACTCCTAAAAGAAATCATAGATAACACATACAAATGGAAAAATATCCCATGCTCATGGATTGGAAGAATCAACACTGTTAAAATGTCCAAACTGCCCGAAGTGATTTATAGATTCAGCATAATTCTCATCAAAATACCAACTTCATTTTTCACAGATGCCGAAATTATAATCCTAAACTTCATATCAAACCAAAAGAGAGCACAGTAACCAAAGCAATCTTAAGCAAAAAGAATAAATCTGGAGGTATCACATTACCTGGCTTCAAATTATACTACAAGATGACAGTCACTAAACAGCATGGTATTGGAATAAAGGTAGAGAAATATGGCAATGGACCAGAAGAGAAGAAGCCAGAAGTAAAACCATTTAGCTACGAGCAGCTGATTTCTAACAAAGCAGACAAAAACATATACTGGGGAAAGGACACCCTATTCAATAAATGGTGCTGGGAAAACCGGATAGCCACATGCAGAATGAACAGAATCCCTATCTTTCACCATACATGAAAACTAGCTCAAGATGGATTAAACATTTAAGTGTAAGACCTGAAACCATAACATTCTGGGGGTGGGGAAAAAAAAAAAAACACAAGGGAAAACTCTTCTAGACATCGGCCTAGGCAAAGAATGTATGACTAAGACCCAAAGGTAAATACAGCAGCAACAAAAATAAATACATGGGACTTAATTAAATCAAAACCTGCATAGCAAAGGAAATAATCAACAGTGTAAATAGACAGCCTATGTAATGGGAGAAAATATTCACAAACTATACATCTGATAAAGGGCTAATATCCAGAATCTACAAAGGACTCAAACAAATCACCAGGAAAAATATAAATAACCTCATTAAAAAGTGGGCGAAAGACGTGAATGGAATTTTTCAAAAGAAGATATACAAATGCTCAACAAAAATATGAAAAAATGCTCAACATCACACTATTCATGAGGGAAATGCAAATTAAAACCACAATGAGATATCATGTTACCCCTGTCAGAATGGCCATCATTTAAAAATCAAAAAAACGAAAGATGTTTTTATGGATGTGGTGAAAAAAGAACACTTATCCACTGCTAATGGGACTGTAAATTTGTACAACATCTATGGGAAATAGTATGGAGAGTCCTCAAAGAACTAAAAGTAGACCTTTCAATCTAGCAATCCCACTATGGGTATCTACCCAAAGGAAAATAAATCATTTTTAATATTAAAAGACACCTGCACCCTAATGTGTGTTGCAGCGCAATTTACAATTGCAAAGATATGGAATCAAGGTAAGTGCTCAACAATTTGTGAGTGGATAAAGAAAATGTGGTGTATATATATATGTGTGTGTGTGTGTGTGTGTGTGTGTGTGTGTGTGTATACACATACACCACGCAGTACTATTCAGCCATAAAGAAGAATGAAATAATGTCATTTGCAGAAACTTGGGTGGAACCGGAGAACATTGTCCTATGTGAAGTGTCTCAGGAAAAGAAAAAACACACCACATATTCTCACTAATAAGTGGGAGCTAAAGGATGGATATATATGGTCATAAAGTGGTATAAAGGACAATGGGAACTAAGAATGGGTGAGGATAGTAGAGGATGATGGATAAAATTTACCTATTCAGTACAGTGTACACTATTCTGGTGATGGGAACACTGAGAGCCCTGACTTCAGCATGCTATAATTAATCCATGTAACAAGAACACTTGTACACTCTAAAATTTGAAATGGAAATTAGTATAAAATAAGACAATAAATTAGTACCTAGATGTAAGGACCTAACACAATATCTAGCAAGTCACAGATACTAAAAGCATAAGAGTATTCATTTATTCAAGATGTTAGAAAGTTACTGACTCTCCACTAAGTACATATATTGTAGGTATCAGAACTTCCAAGGTGATAAGGTACAGTCTCTTCTTCTTTCAGTAAAGATACATAAATTGTCTTGTCCCCATTTTACAGAGCAATACAATATTCACATTTACTTAACCAAAAGAAATAGTTCATGTTGTCTGACAAATACAAATGGATGATGGGTTCAGTAGAATATATTTGAAATTGGGACTATCTCGTCAATGTTCTTACACTTCTCAAATCCATTTACTATACACATTTTACAGTAATCTATTTTAAACACAAAAGTAATCCAATTATTTCCACACTTTAAACATTTCAACAGTTTTCCTATATCACCTACCAAACGAACTCCATCAATGCCGTGTGCACACTATCCATTATCTTGCTGCTTTCCCTCACTCTCAGATCTCATCTCCCTCCTCTGCAGGCCTGGCACTTTCTGATCTGGTAATTCCTCCCTGCTTGGATTTCCCTAGATACAGGACGCTTCCTTTCACTCATGCTTTTGGTTAAGCTATTCCCTCTGTCTAGACTTCCCCATCGGCTCCCATCAGCATGCCCTTTCCACTTGCCTACTTGTGCTTATCGTTTAAAACTCAACCCAGATGTCCTTTTCTCTGAGGTGTTTCAACCACCTGCCTTCACACCCTCCTCATCCCATCTCTCATTAGAACGTGAGCACCTCAGGGTGGCTGTGATTATTCACCATCAATTCCCCAGTTTCTAACAGTGCACAGGAAAGGGGCTTAACAAATCACTGCTGAATTAATGTGCAAATGAACAAATGAAGCCCAGAAAGCTTATGAAATTTGCCTCAAGACACCTAGCTAAATGTTTCTTATGGGAATAAATTCTTCTATATTATTTTGTCTTTAGAGGCTGCAGGAAAATAAGTAATAATGTAAAGGAATGTGAGATATAAATGTAATAAATGGATATAAATAACATAACAAGTAATACTTTCTTGCCATTTAAGTGTTTTGAAATGCGAAGAGAAAAGGCATTCACCCTTAAAGAAGCAGCAGACTCCTAAAAAGGATTAAATTATAAAAGAACATCCATTATGTCTGCATAATTTATTGATGGAAAAATCTGATGGAATGTAATAGACATGTAAATACCAAAGTAATGTTTTCCTAATAGAAAAGAAAAAAATCATAACATATGGAGAAAGATAAGTAACTTGAGTTTTATTTCTATTTCTTTATCTTTTTAATGTTCTTATTTGTCGCAGAAAAGATGTAGGAAACCCAACCTGAACAGCACAGGAAAATAAATTAAATGAACACTGGCATATTTAGAAGCTAAATGGAAAGAAAGCCGCTCTTGCCTGTGCACAGAATGACATTAGCAGGAAACATTACAGACAAGATTCTCTGAAAGAGGGATTAAAGCCAGCAGCAAAGCAATTAACATCTCTGATCATTTTCAAGTTCTCTAAAGAAACCCTACAGGTTGATGCACCCGGTCAGTCATATTAAGTGTGAAGCCAAATGGGTCAGAATAGTGAACAAATAGGTTAAATTAAGTAGTGATTCATAACAGCTGAAATTTATCATCAGGTATGTACTTCTTGTGCGACACATTTGTTAGACCCAAAATGGGCAGCCGGCAACTGTATTGCTCTAACCTCTGCTTCCATCATCGCATCTCCTTCTTTGACTCCTGCCTTTGCCTTCCTCTTTCACTTAGTAAGACTCTAGTGATTATACTAGGCTGACATGGATGATCCAGACCAATCTATCTCAAGATCCCTAATTTAATCACACGTGCAAAATCCCCATTGCCTTGTAAAGTAAATATTTGTAGGTTCCAGGGATTAGGATGTGCACATCTTTATAGAACAATTATCCTGCCAAACACGCTATTCTATAAACATTATGCTGCCTGGGGTGTATCCTGAGAATAAGCATTGTAGAGAACAGTGGTTTAAGCCCTGGGGTTTAGAAGAGGTCCCTTGGGTATTGCCAAGGGAAAAAGGAGAAATCAAGAGGTGGGTGTTTTTCCTCCACAAGGACAACGCTGCTTGCATCTATGGTATTTATTCATTTTCTTCATATGGTTTCATTTTCTTAAAGGGCTCCGCTACCCAAAATAAAAATCAGTTGTTTAAATAAGTAGCAATTATGCTATCTTTTGAAATTTTGAGTTATTTTAATGCCAGACCACAGGATATATTCTATTATCAACATTCAAACTTATATCTATTGTGGTGTATTAAAGTCCCAAAGCCATAATCAACTTTCTTTCCTATTATAATAAAGACAATAAGTTAACAAGAAAGGAAGCAAAGCAGCTTGTATTTTTTTAACCTTTATTGCTCAAACCTTTTAAAACTCACTTTTAGTATAGAATTGGTTTTTTTTTTTTTTTGCTGAATCCATTCCTATAAAAATACTTTAACTTACATTTTAAATACTTTTAATAAAATAAATAAAATACCAGACCACCACTGGTGATTGTATTGTAAATGCCCAGAGAAATCAAATTAAGCAATTATTTATTAGGCATTATATTTAAGATATTGCACTTATTATTACATAGTGTACAATTATAGATGAGCTGAAGCCCTTGACTTCAAAATATTTTTTCAAGTAGAACAAATTAGAGGCTACACCTAAAGTTAACTATCTGTATAACAGAGCAAAAGAGAATTAATATGTGCCCCAAGCAAAGTCCAATTTTTAAAAAATAGTTTCTGAAATGGCAGTGAATTTTAATTATGATGGTACACAAATCAGATGCAGACATTCTCCTTCACACACACACACACACACACACACACACACACACACACATCTACACACTCCCAGTGTGTGGAAATGTTGGTTATAAATTTAAAAACAAATACAAGTACACAGTCAAACTTGAAAGCAAGACATAGGAATAAGCAACAGAGGAGCAAACAGGCTGGGGGACAGTTTAGGGAATATTATCTACACAGGACAGATAGGACTTGGGGTTAGTTAGTTAATTTGTTTGCTTATTTATTTTTTCAGCTTGATCGAAGCATGAATTGTGAGAAGTAAAACTAGCAAATAAGTTTGGAAAGGCAAATTTAGATCACATTTTGTAATTATACTCAAGGCCATTTTTTTACCCTTAGCATTCAATGAGCTGTTAGAATAGGAATGATAAATACTTTGCAGATGTGTCTCCATTATTTCCTGTATCCCTATTATAAACAGAAGTAGGAACCCAGAGCTCTTTCCCAAGCATCAGAGTTTAGTTATGGAAAATCTCTTAACACAGGATCCAGGCAACCTATTGCTTCAATCATTCTGGTACCTAGCGGAATCCATGCACCATCTGTGAATAGGTGACTTTGAGTATGAAATGGAAAGACTGGTGCTCTGCTTTAGAACAGGCAGAAATATGTGTTTCAGGGATGGAAAATTGGAAAGAATAGATTGAGGAGACAAATTAAAATTATGGAGTGAAAAAATGATTAAAATAATATCTCAAATGAAAAGTTCTAAGGCCCCAGATTTTATTTTAGCAAGGGAGAATTTTTGTATGAATTCCCTGAAAGTGAATGGTCCAACAACTGCTTCAATAAGAAAAAAATGTTTCGAAGTACAAATGGTAGTATGGCTGGTTATAATTATTTCTTTTTTTCTTGCTTTTTATCACTTAATGAATTACAGCTCAGGTAATCAACATTTCCCAAAATATTTGTTTCCCACATGATTTTAAATATGTAGGCCCAGTTTTTAACTTTATCTTCTCTCTTAATTATTCATAACCCTTTACATCTTAGTTTAATAAATGGGTTATGGACACATTATTTTTTATATTAAGACAAATATATGGTTTGTAATAAGGACTAAGAAACAACTAAATTCTTCATAAAATCCTATTTTAAAAGAGGCCTATTTAATTTTTAATACATAATTTCCAGGTAAACACATTACTCTGTTTCCCATGTTCTCTGAAGAATCAGTACCAATAGTATCAGAAAGTTCAGGACTTACCTCTTTACACATTCTATTTTATCTATTTTATCTGCACATACCTCATCTGCCAATATAATAATAACCAGTCCATATTTACAGTACCATGTTTGGGCCCACTGCCCATTATTTTATTGTAGGGAGCATTATCTTTTAAGGGCACTGATTAATGAAAATGTATACTGTGTAGTGTGTCCAACCTTGTGAATGGTCTAGAGAGCCTTGATAATTAGCTTATATGAAAAATGAGTGAAATTTAGATAACTACATAGATGGAGAGAGAGTAAGCTTACTTTGTGATTCTTAAGAATGCAGAATTAAGACAAATCAATGGAAAAATCCCCAGAGATAAATTTCAATTCACATAAGAAAGACTTTTCGAAGTATTAAGAACAAAATATTTGGAGTTAGGAGGACTCAAATTTGAATCTTGGCTCTCTTACAGCCTAGTCATAGCATCTTGGATACTTGACAGGTATATTTCAGCTTCCATTGTCTTTATAAATGTGGAGAAAAGCAATGAACTCAGGTTGTTGTGAAGATGAATTGCTATGCTATATAAAATATATTTGGCAAAGTGCTTGGTTCGTGACATTTAAAAAAATTGCTACTGCATCTACAAATCATGGGTTATAGGGGAATATTGATTGGATGGTCCCTTGTTGGTAAATTAGGAACAAAGTACCTTTTCTGAACTAAAAGTTTGCAATAGACAACCTCTAAGTTTGTACCAAACTCTAAGACTCTGGAATAATATTGACTATATCGAAGTCTTTTGACATGAATTTTAAACTCCGAACACCATGTGATATGGTTTGAATATTTGTTCCTTCCAAATTTCCTGCTGAAATTTGATCCCCAAAATTGGAGGTGGGGCCTGGCGAGAGGTGTTTGTGTTGTGGGGGCAGATCCCTCATGAATGGCTTGGTGCCATCCTTGAGGTGCAGTGAGTTTTTGCTCTGTTAGTTCCCTCAATAACTAATTGTGGAAAAGAGCCTGGCACCCCTTTTTCTCTCCTACTTCCTTCCTCCTGACATGAGATGCCTACTCTCCTTTGCCTCTGCCATGATTGGAATCTCCTTGAAGCCCTCAGCAGAAGCCAATGTTGGCACAATGCTTCTTGTATAGCCTGCAGAACTCAGCCAAATAAAACTCTTTTTTAATGAATTACCCAGCCTTAAGTATCCCTTTATAGCAATGAAAATGGGCAAAGACACTATGGGCTATATCAAATGACAGTTGATAATGTTATCAAAGAGCCAATATGACAATAAATTTATAATTCTCACAGTCATGCATTTTTCAAAGATGAGTACATTCACACTATTAACAAATGAATTAATGTAGGTTGCAGGATACAGACTGAGCACAATCTCTATTGAAATCCCAAATCGAATGCAGAAATTGGAAATCTAATCCCAAAATTCATATGGAATACCAGTGGACCCAGAATAGCCAAAACAATCTGGAAAAAAAAAAGACCAAAGAGTGAGATACACACTTCTTAACTTCAAAATTTACTTCAAAACCACAGTAACCAAGACAATATAGACCCATAGCTCAATGAATTTAATTGAGAATTCAGAATATACCTTAACATTTATGATCAGTTAATTTTTAACAAGAATGCCAAGATAATTTAGTGAAAAAAAATAGCCTTTTTAAGAAATGATGCAGAGACAATTGGATGGTCACATACAAAGAATGAAGATGCACCTATACCACACAACATATTAAAAAGTTAAGTAAAAATGGACCTAGACAGCTAAAACTATAATACTCTAGAAGAAAATACGTGAGTAAATTTCAGAACCTGGGATAGGCAGTTTCTCATGTATAGCACCAAAAGCATAAAGGACGGAAGAAAAAAATAAATAAATAAATTGGACTTTACCAAAATTAAAAACTTTTGTTCCTCAAAGGATACTACCAAGAAAAAAAAATCACAGAATGGGGGAAATATTTCTTATCACATATGTGATAAGAGACTTATATCCAGAAGATATAAAGAACTCTTACAACCCAACAAAAAGACAAATAATTGAATTTAAAATTGGGCAAAATATTTGAATAGGCCTTTTCAAAAAATTAGGCAAATGTCCAACAAGTGCATAAAAAGTTGTTCAAAATCATTAGTCATTAGGGAAATGCAAATCAAAACCACAATTAGATGCCACTTTATACTTACTAGGAGGGCAAAAATTAAAATAAATACAGACAATAACAAATGTTGGTGAAGATATGGTGAAATTGGATTCTTCCTACATTACTGATTGGATAGGAAAATGGTGCAGCTACCTTGGGAAACAGTTTGGCAGTTCCTCAATATTATATATACATAGCTACTTTACAGCCCTGTAATTCCATTCCTAGGTATATACCAAAGAGAACTGAAAACACGTATTCACACAAATCTTTTACAGTTTCTTAGAAGCATTATTTCTAATAACCCAAAAAAGAAAAGAATTGAAATTCCCATTTGGCAATGAAAGGATGAACAAAATGTGCTATGTCCAAACAATGGAATATTATTCAGCAACAAAAAGCATTACAGTACCAATAGATCCACTAGGTGGACGAAACTTGAAAAGATTATGCTAAGTGAAAGAAGCCAGAAACAATGATTATACATTGTGTAATTAAATTATATGATTTGCTCAGAATAGGCAAATCATTGAAGGCTAAAAGTAAATTAATGTTTTTTCAAGGGCTGGATGGGCAGGGAGAAGAATAAGGAGTGATTGTTAATTGATATGACATTTCTTTTTGGGATGATGAAGATGTCCTAAAATTAGTTGTGATGGTTGCACAACTCTGAAGATACACTGAACACTACATAATTGTATGCTTTAAAAGGGAGAATTTTGTGGTATACAAATAAACTCAATAAAGCTTTTGTTAAAAAGAGAAAATGGTAACTACAGTGAAGTATCATTTATCAAAGATAGGAATATATAAAATCACTCATTTTTTATGAATATACACACACAAGTTTTTGCAAAAACAAAGCCTGTGATATATACCTGCCAACTTCAGGGTTCTGGCTACCTGCACATATGAAGAGAGAGGAAGGAAATATAATGGAGTACTTAAGATGCTGAAGTGCTTTATTCTTAAAACTATATTTTAAGTACAACCAAATGCTGTGTATTTTAAAACATGAGTGGTTGGTACAAGGATATTCATTACAGTATTCTCTGTACTTTTTGTATATCCAAAATAACAAAATATTTTAAAATAAGGGGAAAGTGGTCAATATTAAAATTTGAGGGTCTACTGTATCAACTACAACAGGAGTAATCCCTAGAGTTCATTGCTACTGGATGATTCTTAGAATTTTAACCCCGATAATGTGGCCCATAGTAATGGTGTGTGTGTGTGTGTGTGTGTGTGTGTGTGTGTGTGTGTGTGTGTGTGTGAGTGTTTGAAAGGGAGAAAGAAGGAGAGACTTCACATTGCCATAAATTATTCTTATATTAAATAATTATTAACACTTTTACCTTTTTATATTTTCCTTTTAACTGTGTGAAGGCAGAGATATTCAATCAAATATGAAAGGAAAAGTGGAGGGTTATTGTCCCTTTCATTATAATTGCTTAAAATCCAAAAGAGGGAAGAGAAGAGAATTTGAAGGCAAGTTAAAACAATGCCAATGAATTCACAGAATGTTTAAATTAAGTTCCTGCTTGAGATGTAAAAAAGGATCCTGAGTTTAATATGGTATATAAAATACAGAAATGTAAACTATTATTTAATCCCTCATTCGAACTGAAAGTCATTATTGTTTTTGTTTCTTTTCTGGGAAAGATGAAAAGAAGGTGGGGAGGGGGACAAGAGAAAAGTGGTATGTATAACCTCTTGCAAAGGATTTGGCAAAGACTGGTTGCTATATTTGCAAATAAGTGGGCAATTGCTTCCGAAATTACCAAAAATAATATTCTTAATATAAAGAATGTTTATTTTCATACCAAGAGATCTAAGGTCAAAAATGCATACACATGGTGCATTTTTAGGCTTTTTTTTTTGCATTGGGGGGTGGTCAGAGGTCATAACTAAAACATTTTATTTGAGCAATTCTAACAACACATAGTCACATACACAATAAGCATTAAGACTTTTCACTTGAGAAAGAGAATAGAAAAGAGCTTAAGTTTAAAGACCTTTTTCTGGTCTCACAGGCATCTTTGTCTGCTGTTCCACATTGTCTGTTATCAATTGCTCTGAGGGCAGCAAAGCCCCTCAGACAGGGAAAACTTGACTTGTAGGTGGGGCACTAAAAATGATACCAGCTCAGCAGTTGGAAATGAAGTGACAATTCTATCAATTTCTTCAATAGATTTTACATTTTGCTAACTATTAAGATGCTCTTTGCTTTTGTTTTGCTTTTCTATTTTAAGCCATATTTGCAATTAGGGAAACTTGATCTGTGTGTCTTTTTTTTGCTTGTTTGATTCCCTGAATTAAACTGCATAGCCCAACTTATGGTGCAATAATCAAATAATCCTGAAATCTCAGTGACTTATTAGAGCAAACAGTTTCTTTCTTACTCACAGGACACAACCAACGTGAATTTCTGGCGGAATCCCTTTTCTATACAACCACTCAGTGATCTGTTGTCAGAGACTCCAGTATCTTGTAGTTTCTCCATGACCTCATCAGTTTCAATGACAAAGAAGAAGAGAAGTTGGAGAGTCACACACTGGCTTTTTAGCTGTTTCTTCCTGGAAGTGACACTTGTTACTTCTACTTACAACCCATGGGCCAGTGTTAGTTCCGAGGCCCTGCCTCCCTCCAAGGCTGCAGGAAATATGGGACTGCATATGGATGGTCAGTGAGTAGTGACTGTCTCTGCCATCATCACCAAATTTATTTGATAAACAGGAAACAGTCTAAATTTTTTTTTAAAAATAAAGGCTTTTCATAAGGCTTTCTTCTGGAAAAATGTATAATTTTGGAAATTGAGTATCATCACATGAACTCATTTTTAAGAGTTTGTTTCTAGAAACACTGAGAGAAAAGTAGTCATCCTTGAAGGAATTTCTACAGTGGAAAAGAAAATCCTCTTCTCAGCTTAGTCCACTGAGTAGTTTTATCACAACAAATTCTAAGATTTTTGCTCATTTAGATAAATGATAGCTACCACTGAACTGAGACTCATCAATTTTCTGTTACACAAAAGAGTTTTTCCCATAACTGTCTTAGCTTCTGCTTGGCTTGTGCTCATAGGCTTTAGGCATACCAAAAAAAAAATGTGCCATAACTTCTCTCTATATAACTTTATACCTATAATTATATATACGTAATGTACATGCATATAAAATACACTATACACATATAAAACTGTATATCATACATTCCTTTTAATGGCAGCTATATGGCATTTTGCATCCTTTAGAATATAATTACAGCTAATTTTGTTTTTACTGCTAATATACTCAAAATAAAACCCAGTATAAATGTAGGGGATTCAAAGTTATCATTTAAGTTTCCTATATCCTTAGCAATACACAAGAGATTTGAGAAACAAAGCAACATAACAAGTTTAGAGTTTGTCATATGATAGTTGATATTTTAGAGAAGAGATGTTCCATTGCCTTCTGTGCAATGTCATAGCACCCAAGGAGGAAATGAGATTCTAGGGGATTTTTTTTTTTCAGGTTGCAGAAGAGAAGTGATAATAGATTGCTATCTTTAAAAATGTGGCAAAACTGGCTATATTCGTCAGAAATTTCCTAACCTACTTTGACAAAGCTGCCCAACTAGGTCCCTTGCTGAGTAATAGTGCTTCTATCTATGATCTTTGCCAACTTTTCCAGTGTAATTTTCATTTTCTCCAAAATAACTGCACTCAAAGAAGGAAAATAAATAGAATAGTCAATTGGAATTATGTGACAATTAGGTACCAAATTAATGCCTCATCCAGGCTTTTAATCATTCATCTCACATTCAGTATAATCAAGGTTATTTAGTATTGTCAATGTTTCTCTTTAATGTAATTACTCAAATATCAGGTCCTAGAATAGATCGAGAATTGACTGCCCTCATCAACATTCATCTCGGGGTTTGTAATAGGAAACCCTGAAAACAAAGCAAAAGCCTTTTGTTAAGTAATCTAAGTAAGAAAAAATAGGGCTTTCTCTATTTTTATGTAAGCTTATTAGTTCTTCCAAAATATATATTCATCTAATGCCCACACATAGATGACACTGTGTTTATAATTATAATTTTTTAAGTTATGTTATATATAGAAATATTTAATTTTACATTAACAAAATAGGAAACTTAAAGAAATTCTTGGAATGTAGTTGTCTTTAAAAATAATGGTTGGGCCACGTGCGGTGGCTCACACCTGTAATCCTAGCACTCTGGGAGGCCCAGGCGGGAGGATTGTTTGAGCTCAGGAGTTCAAGAACAGCCTGTGCAAGAGCGAAACCCTGTCTCTATTAAAAAAAATGGAAAGAAATTATCTGGAAAACTAAAAATATATAGAAAAAATTAGCCGGGCATGGTGGCGCATGCCTGTAGTCCCAGCTACTCGGGAGGCTGAGGCAGTAGGATCGCTTGAGCCCAGGAGTTTGAGGTTGCTGTGAGCTAGGCTGATGCCACGGCACTCACGCTAGCCAGGGCGACAGAGTGAGACTCTGTCCCCCCAAAAATAAATAAATAAAAATAATGGTTGGTACCTGACAAGTCCACAAAACATGGTAATATAAAAAGATTGTGTCATATAACAGTTTCTGTTAATCTGTATATGCATGTGAAAAATATATAAAGCATGCAATAAAATGTTTAAAAAGCTATTTTTTGTTGGTCTAGTTTTATGTTTTGGTTTTTTTTTATATGAGGTATGAGGTTAAGGCAGAATTTTTTATGCTCTTTGTACCAGGCTGTGTGATATTCACTTTACTTAAAAAAAAAACAAAAAACTTATTAGATCTTAGCAACTATATTATGAGTTGGATGATGTTGTTATCCAATCTGTGTATAAAGGAATCCAAAAAGTAGCCCAAGAATGCACAGCTAATTTGTGAAGAGTTGGAGACTTGAACTCAGGTAGTCTTCATGGTTAGAGCCTGCATGCTTAGGACTATACTACCTCCTGCAGATTGAAATAAACAGTTATTTCTTAGGTAATACAATAATAAGAAATGGAATAAAACTTGACATCTGAAAATTCTTTCATTAATAAATTCATTTGCTCAGAAGTATATTTAAGTTACCGTGTAAAGATGATGAATATTAGGACCAAGAGGTAAAACTTCAAAATTTTGCTGATAAATGATTCAATGTTGATTTACTCCCGAGAAAAGATGATATATATAAATAATTTTTGTTTTTATTTGTTGTATTTATTATCTTGATAGTTAATGGCTTTATTGTTTTTTAAAAAATAAATCATTATATAGGAGAGAGATGTGCAATCATTTGAGTGGAATGAAGAAGTAGACGTTTGATACTTTTCTTTCTCATTTTTAATCTGATTATGTTAAGAAGAATATAGCATAACTTAGAGGAATTAAGTTTTAAAGCTTTCCTAAAATTAGTTATGCTGTTTTATAAAATAAGAAGATCACTAATTAGTTAAATCTGAGTCTTCGTGGGAGGATGCTTTACCATAAATGATATAAAGAAAATGAAAATTTTAAAAAAGTGCTAAAAGGGACTTAAACATTGAATGGACAATTATTTTAGTATCCAATTGTAGACAGCCTAATGGACTAAGGTTTTATAGCATTTGGAATAATAATAATTGGTCAAGAAAAACAAATTAAAGTTTTTTATTTCATAGTAAGAAAAAGTTAATCTGAATTTGAAGAAAATTCAGCTAGTAAAATGTTATTGCCTTTTTAAAAATTTTATAAATTTTAAGCAAATTTTAATACTTTTTGATAATTTTACTTTATAACAGTGTTCAAGTTTAAAAGACATTATACTTTTACATAAATAGTTAAATTTTCATAAAAAATACAATTAATAAAATCATGACTTCTTGTGTTACTTATGTCAACCTTGAAAGATAAAATTTAGCTAAAAATAAATATATAAATAAATAAAACAGTAAGTAAAACATGCAAGAAAATGCAAATAGAAAATACCTACATATGCATAGAATGAGGGAAAAATAACCTAAAAGTAATAGTTGTAAACAATCCAGAACAAGTTAAGATAGGAGTTTTATTGGATAGGCAGTATAATATTTATCGAAAGACTGTTCTATGATTCAAAAAATGAATGCCCTCAAAGACAATGCTCACTAAAAAAATATAACTTAAAAGTATTAATTGTAAACAATACATAACAATGTTAAGATAGGAGTTTTATTGGATAGGCAGTATAATATTTATCAAAAGATTGTGCTATGACTCAAAAAATGAACGCCCTCAAAGACGATGCTCACTCAAATCAAATACTATAAATAAGCCTAGTGATCTAGATGGGTACTGGATAGTATTACACTGGCAGGGTAGGTAATCTCGACTTGATAAAAAGCATCTACAAAAACCTACAGATAATATATTTACATGTGAATACCAAATTTTTCTCCCTAAGATCAGAAAAAAGATAAGGATATCCATGTTCACTACTTAGACTCAAGATTGTACAGGAGGTTTTAGTGAAATAAGGTGGGGAATAGAAAACAAATCACACATATTTAAAACAGAGAAAAATTTTATTCTCACATGGCATAATTATTTATGTAAAAATCCTAAGGAATAAAGAGAAGAAAAGCTATTAAAACTAATAACTGTGTTTCACAAGGTCATAGGATTTGAAGTCAATATTAAGTGGCATTTCCATTTACTAGCAGTTAAAAATATGAAATAGGAATGTGAAATATATTTATTATGCAACCTGAAAACGTGAAATAGAGATGAATCTAATAAAATATGCTTGAAATCTCTTCATCGAAAATAACACAGTATTGAGAGAAATTAAAGAAGAACTAAATAAGTAGAAAGATGTACCATGTTTATGAATCTAAACACTCAATTTTATAAAGCCATCAATTTCCACAAATCCGTCCTAGATTCCAAGCAATGAAAACTAAAAACTGGCAATTTTTTTGTAAAAATTGACAAGCTGATTTTAGAATTTATGTGGAAATGCAAGTGACCTAAAATACTCAAAATAATTTTGAAAAACAAAGTTGGAAAACTTATCCTACTTGATTTCAAGACATATGTCTTTGTCCATTCAGGCTACTGTAACAGAGTATCACAGACTGGATGGCTGTGAACAGTAGAAATTTATTTCTTCTAGTTTAAGACCAAGATCAAAGTTCCAGAAAATTTACTCTCAAAAGGAGCCTGCTTCTTGGTTCATAGACAGCTCTCTTCTTCTTGTGTTCTCACATGGCTAAAGGGACAAGGAACTCTCTGAGGGCCCCTTGATAAGGGCACTAACACTATTCATAAGGGCTCTGTCCTCATGACCTAATCACTTCCCAAAGCCCCAATTCTTAGGACCATCACATTGGGTACTAGGTTTCAACATATAATTTTCTTGAGGGGGACACAAACATTAAGTCTATAGCAACATACTAGAAAATGACCATAATAAAGACAGTTTGATATTGTTGTACAGATAGACATATAAATGGAACAGAATAGATACAATAGCAATAAAATCAAAATGATATGGTAAATTGATTTTTAACAAAGGTACCAAAGTAATTCAATGGTTATTGTATAGTTTTTATAATAAACGATGTTGAAATAACTAAAAATTCATATGGGAAAAACAAAATGAGCATAAACCCCAAGCTTATGCAAAATTTAACTTGAACTGGATCACTGGCTAAACAGAAAAGCTAATAATAAAACTTCTAGAAGTAAACAGCCCAAAATCTTTGTGACCTTGGAGAAAGTATATAGTTCTTATATAGAACAGACAAAAAGTGAGAAATGCAAATGAGTGTGAGGTTTAATCAACATTTAAAATTTTTGCTTTTGTAAAGACAGTTAAAAAAATAAAAAGGTGCCACAGACTGGAAGAAAATATATATGTCTAACAAAGCACTTGTATATAAAATATACAAAGAATAATACTAATAAAAAATCTCAATTAAAAAGCCTCCCAAATATTTCAGCAGAAATTTCGCAAAGGAAGATAAATGAATAAACAATAAGGACATGAAAAGATGCTCAATATTATTAGTTATCAGGGAAATGCAAATTAAAAACCTTTATAGGATACCAACACAGGCCCATTAGAATAGTTAATTACTAAAAAAAATGGACGACACTAAGTATTGGCCTGAATGTGAAGTTAAGTGGAACTCTTATGCTTCTGCTAGATACGTAGATTGGAAAGGGTTTTGTAAAGTCTGTCAGTAAAGGAACTAGTTTAAGTTTAACTTAGATTTTCCAAATTATAGAATTGAAATTCTGCAGTGGTGGTTCATATATCTCATACCAACTACCAGGGAGGCTGAGGCAGGAGGATTGCTTCAGCCCAAGAGTTCAAGTCCAGACATGGCAAAATAGTGAGACCCCTGTCTCTAAAAAATGAAATCTTTTTAAAATTTTAAAAAAAAACAACTTGAAGTTCTATTCTATTCTTTCTGACAGTAAACTTCATATTGTAGTATTTATTTGTTAAATATGCTCCCTGTATCCAAAGCAAACTATATCAGTTGATTTCAAGGCAATGATAAGTACCATGCATAAAGCTATAGGCTAGAATTTGAGCTACCCGATTCCTAATCCTGGCTGTACTACTGTCTTTGTGTCCCTGAGAGAGTCATGCAAATGACCATAGCTTTAGTCATTTACATTGTAGAGTAATTCTAAGTAAAATTACAAAATCTCTAAAATAATATTTTTCTATTGTTTTTTGTATCTTGTTCCATTCAGTAGCGGATGCACAGTATTACCTTATTAAATACTTTCAATATTTTATTGGAGAAGGAAAGAAACACTTGAACTAAGAGAGCAACAAGATTAGGTCAGTTAAAAAAATTATATCTTAGAATTGTTGGATGGATAATAAGAATCTACTAGTTTCCAATGGTACAAAATTATGACAAAATTCAATGTCTCCTAGGAAGCAGGAGAAGCAGAGAAGCAAAGGGAGAAAGTTAATAAAGTCCTCATTAAATTGTGGTTAAAGGCCCATCACAGATCATCATTCTTCCTCATTTGATACACAGGCATTGGTTTTAGAATTAAAAACAAAAACAAAAGCAAGGTTTATTCTTAAATGAACAGAGACCTGCAGCTATGGTTAGAAAAGATAGAAAAAGTTCCTCTTAGTCTGTAACTTTAGTAATTTCCCATAGCACTAGTAATTTTCAAAGCCAAGAATTCCTACCTCTCCCCATACTCCATTTACAAATCAGCATCCCATAGATAAATCAAAAAAATCCTTAAATAAAATCATAAAATACATTGGTTAATAATATGGCTATTAAAAAAACCACATCTCTTCAGGTTGTTGTTTTGTATTTTATAGATCATAAAAGTCAGTTCCTTCTCGTAAGATGAGGTGAAAAATAAGTATCATAAAGTTCCTAACTATTCTGAATTTCATCCTGTAGCAGCAAACAGGAATTCACTATTTTATTTTTATTTTGTTCTAAAATGAAATTTGGCCTAAAACATATTTCTGCTACTTTATAGTAGCATGCTATTATATATGAAGCATTGAACTCATACAATTGCATGTACAAAAAATAGTTAAAATTACTGCAATCAAGCACTTCTCTAGGAAAAAAAGAGATCATTCCTAAATGATATATTTAACAACAATATAAGCAAAATTAAGTTTCTTTGCCTTACAACTCTCTTGGCATATGTTTATATTTTTATTTTATGGGTAATTTGAAGTCTATTTTATTCTGTTGCCTCAAAAAGGGGCAAGTTTAGTAGGAATTCAGCATGACATATTAAGGATTTTATTTCTAAATAAAAATACTAATTTTGACAAGAAATTAAAGAGATATAAAATAACCAACACTGTGAAAAAGATGAGGATCTAAACTGACAAGCAATCCCAAAAGATGTCCCAATTATTTTTCCTACATCAACTGTCCACCTGCCAACGATAGATAATTTTTAAGGAGACAACTTTTTCTCCTAAAAGATCAAAGGACCATATGCTTCATTTTAGCATTTTCTGATCATCAATTTTCCATTATTTTAGAGTGTATTTAGAGAATCTGAGAATCAAATAGATGAGAACTGACTCAGGTGACTGACAACACCGCACATCTGCTTATCTGCAATCTGTCTGGGGCAGAACCTCAGAGCACATATAGGAGGTGGGGATGCGACAAGAAATTGCCAGGCAAGAAGAAAATGGGTCATTTACGTAGCTCATTAATCAGTATTCCATCATGAATTACTATAAGTACCCTTCTATAAAACCAATGCCTACAGCCTTAAATTTCCTATCAAATCCAACCCAGCAGGTGGTTTTCTCTCAAATAATAGACTAAGTTTCCAGATAATTAGGAAAATTCCCTGAAGGTGAAATACCAATCCCCATCTACTCATGCCTGGGGGAAACATCTGTATTTTTGGTGGCTAACACAACAAACTAGAAACTGAGTTCAATTTAAAAACTATAAGGTTAAAAACTAGGTATACATATATTTCAGAGAACTGAAAATTTATTTTTCTCTATCAAAAATCAAAAATTCCCTTTCATGTTCTTCAGTATCATATTTGTCTGATCTATATTCCCTTTCCCTTTCTCTGTTCCTTTATCTCCCTATTTTGACCATGGCCTCTTAAGGCTTATTTCTACTTCTTGCCATTTTTTCCTCTTGTGTTTGTCCATCCTAGTGTCTTTCATGTGGCTTCACTCAAGAATAAGTAGGCCTTAAATGTAAACATTTTTATTAATATAATAGTTGAGTTCCAATTTGTTACCAAAATTGTCCTTCTGTATTGTGAAATTGACTCAGCAATCAATATTCTTCCACTAATCTATCAAGGAAGAAAATGACTGAACAAGTCCATATTTACATTATCATTTAATTTTCCACAAAGCAATGCAGTGGTGAAAGGAATGCCATTACAATGAACAGAACTGGAACAACGGGATGTACTTATGGGAAAAAAAAAACTTAACCTATATCTCACACCAAATACAAAAATTAATTTGAGTGGAATCATAGACTTAAGCATAAAAGCTAAATCTATAAAGCTTCTAGAAAAAAAAAAATGTTCATCAACCAAGGGTAAGGAGAGATAGGACAAGAAAAATGACAATCATAAAAGAAAAAGATGATAAATTGCACTTAGTCAAAATTTAAAACTCATCTTCTTATCAAAAGACATCATTAAGAAAATTATAAGTAAGCTACAAATTGGGAGAAAGTATTAATAAGTATATCACACAAAGGATTTATACTCAGAATATAAAAGAACTCTATATTATATATAATAATAATGCTATATATACTTTACATATAGCATAATATGTTATAATAAAAATATGTATTTTATTACCATAAATTAATAAAAAGACAATTCAATAAAAATAGGTGAAAGATTTCAACAAACAACAATGAGATGCCACACATACACACATACTATAGTATCATAAAATTAAAATACCAACAACACCAAATGTTGGTAAGGATGTAGAACAACTGTAACTCATATATTTGGTGGGAATGTAAAAGATATAACCACTTTGAAAAAAGGTTTTGGAAAAAGTTTTGGCAAGTGCTTATAATGGGAGAGTGGAGGCAAGATGGCAGAGGAGAAAAACTGCCAGCCGGAGTGTCTCTGCAAGACAGATAGATTTTAGATGAAAATGAAAAAAACAAACAGGCAGACAAACGTAGATCAGATGAGAGTCACAAGGAAGGGTGCCTGAAACTACAGGAGACTCCACAGAAAGAAGTTATGGAGCAGAACTCGAAGAAGAAAGGCATCGGCAGGGTCTAAATCCCAAGAGGCTTGGAGACCAATGACAAGTGTAGGTGGAGCGGTTGAATTTCCCCTCCCTGGCATCTCGGACTGCTGGTGGGCTCCTGAGCTGCTGGAGAGACCTGCCAACAGCAGCCCAGAGACAGCTGCCTCCAGTGAGCAGTGAGCTTCTTTCAGATAGGGCACCAGGCTCCCAGCTCCCTCGGGGCACCTCCCAGCCCACAGACCCTAGCCAATGGGCAGGCGCCATATTGCTTCATTCTACCCTTCTCCTTCCCTACTAGTGGCTGCCAAGAGAAACAATGTAGCCACCCCTGACAGGCATCCACAGGGAACAGGACCTTTCCTTTTAGGGCACTGCAGTGGACTGAGGGGTACTTGGACTGTGAACTCCCTACCCACCAGCCCTCCCAGATTCTGCTTGCCTGGTGACTCCAGCAGAACTGGGCAAATCTCAAGGCAGAGAGACATCGATGCACCTTGGACACCCTGTGGGTGACTTGAGACCAGCACTCTTCTCCCTGGCAGGGTCAGGGATTAATCCCCAGGGCCCAGGGGACAGGCCTGCAGGCTGGATCCCATACACCCAGGTCTTGATCGCACTGCCCGGAGGCACAGAAAGGATATTTGTGAACTAGTCTACTGAGGTGTGTGTGCCTTCAAGGGCAGATCAGAGTGGGTTCTAGCTGCAGCATGCTCAAGGGGCAACCCTCCTCCCACAGAAGGGCCCGGCTCCCAGCTCAGGGAACCTCCCGGCTCACATCACAGTCAGGGGAGATCTGCTGGCTTGAGGTCCTGCCTGCTGGCAGAGGCCTGAGAGAAACAACAGAATAGGGGAGGGTGGAAAGGAGTGGGGCCTGCCCCAAACTGCCAAACAGTGGGTCTCAGGCAACTCCACCTTCACATGCAGACTTTTTGGCTGAGTGAGGCCATTTCAGCCACTCCCTGGAAGCTTTTCCCAGAAGCAGAGAATAGATCTTTGACCTCTGCTAACAGCATTTGTGGAGCTTGAGGGCAGTCTCACCCAACCCAGCCCTGCACAGCCTCACTCCATCACCTGCCCCTACTGAGGTGGAGAATAAGGACACACCTGGAAGTCCCAGGGCCCCACACACCACCTGAGGCACTAGAGTGCCTCTCCAGTGGAAGGAGGGCTGGTTACAGGACCCAAAAACAACATTGCAGCTTGCTCCTCCCAGCAAGTGCCACTTACTGATAGGGATGTCAATTTGCACACCCTTTTCTTGTATTTACTGACTCATCATACAGGATATGGTCAAATCTCACCCACAAATACTATCTCAGAGATGGTACCACGGGCTCAGAGACTACTGTGCTTGTCATTATCTAAACGAAAATTTAAAGGCAAGAAGCAACAGCTGCTCCAGATGGGAAGGAATCAGCAAAAGAACTCTGGAAGTATGAAGAATCAAACTAAAAGAACACCCCCACAGAGGAACACCATCTCTCTAGAAATGGATATCAAGCAAATTCAGAACACTAAAATGACAAAAGAAGAATTTCGAACATGGATTGTAAGAAAACTCAATGATATACAAGAGAAAATAGATACCCAACACAAAGAAACCACAAAAAAAAAAATCCAGGAGTTGGAAGAAAAATTCACTAAAGAAATTGAAATATTAAAGACAAATCAAATAGAACTTCTGGAATTGAATTTATTCAAGGAATTACAAAACACAATGGAAAACCTCAAAAATAGGGTAGATCAAAGAGAAGAAAGAATCTCAGGGATTGAGGATAACACCTTTCCATGCCAACATCTATTGTTTTGGGACTTTTTGATAAAGGCCATTCTCACTGGGGATAAGTGATATCTCATTGTGGTTTTGATTTGCATTTCCCTGATGATTAGAGATGTTGAGCATTTTTTCATATGTTTGTTAGCCATTAGTCTACCTTCTTTTGAAAAATTTCTGTTCGTGTCCTTTGCCCACTTTTTGATAGGGTTGTTTGATTTTTTCTTGCTGATTTTCCTGAGTTCTATATAGATTCTAGTTATCAGCCCTTTATTGGATGTGTAACATACAAATATTTTCTCCCATTCTTAGATGTTGGCATGGATGTGCAGAGATAGGAACACTCATACACTGCTGGTGGGACTGCAAATTAGTACAACCTCTGTGGAAAGCAATATGTAGATGGCTCAAAGAGATGTAAGTAGAACTACCATTTGACCTAGCAATGGGCATCTACCCAAAAAAACAAAAGACATTCTATAAAAAAGACATCTGCGCTAGAATGTTTATAGCAGCACAATTCACAATCGTAAAGATGTGGAAACAATCCAAGTGCCCATCAATACATGAGTGGATTAATAAAATATGGTATATGTACACCATGGAGTTCTACTCAGCTACAAAAAACAATGTTTATCTAGCACCTCTTGTATTATCCTGGATAGAGCTGGAGCCCATTCTACTAAGTGAAGTATCACAAGAATGGAAAAACAAGCACCACATGTACACACCATCAAATTGGTATTAACTGATCAACACTTAAGTGCACATAGAGTAATAACATTCATCGGGTGTCGGTCAGGTGGGAGCGGGGAGGAGAGGATGGGTATATTCACACCTAATGGGTGAGGTGCGCACTGTCTGGGGGATG
This sequence comes from Indri indri, assembly GCA_004363605.1. NCBI lineage: Eukaryota > Metazoa > Chordata > Mammalia > Primates > Indriidae > Indri > Indri indri. The sequence continues at coordinate 6,668 of RJWJ010011937.1, read as the reverse complement.
GATGTGCTTGAAGCTCTGACTTGGGCAGGGCAAACGAAATATATGTAACCTAAACCTTTGTACCCCCCTGATATGTTGAAATAAACAAAATAAAAAAAATAAAATCACTCACTACAGAATAGGATAATTAGGACACATAGGAACATGTGCTACAGATAGGGAAATCCAAAGAGGTGTTAGAAAGGATTGGGGCAAAGTATTAACTTTTTATGAATTTTAAATCTATTACCAAAATATTATAAGCAGCAAATATAAAGAATTTTTTTTGCTTTTCCATCAATATAGGTACTTGGGAATTCATTAATAGTTGTCTGCAGTGTGCAGAAAAGGGAGGGTATATCCAGCCCATTTCTTTTAAAATAATCATGCTTTCAAAGATTACAAATTAGTGCTGGCTCACTATGAACTAATCTAACACACACCCTGCTTCTCTTGACTTCCAAATCATCCAAATAAGTCTAAACACTTCAGAGTAAAGGAAATTAAAGGGAGATATGAAACTCTGCAATGCAATGTACTAAGAAAATTTTGAATGTGGTTCGTGATTATTTTCCAAGGTGGCCTCTCACAATAAAATAAAATAATATTGAATGTCTGTCAATCTTTCTACCTCAGTCTCTGTTTCTGTATCCGTCTGTCTCTTTTTTCTGTTCTGCTTTCTCTATTTCTTCTACTTTCTCCTATGCAAAAGTAAAACAAACATACACTGGTGATAAATTTTGAGGTACTGCTGTCTAGATAAATGCTGGGGTGGTCCAATGTGCCTGAAAAGAATGAAATGTTAACTTTTTATTGTAAGCTATACCTTCAATCAAGATCTAGGAGGGTTTTTTTTTTTTCTTTTATCAGTGGCACTATTTGACTTCATTTTTCAATAACACTTTTCTGAATAAGAAGTGCCTAGAGTAATTAAAATCTATATTAATAACTTAATATTTTTAAAATAAAATTGAAAGAATTTTAAATTCTCGAGAAAGTTTATACCACTAAGAATGACTCACGGATTTTCATTTTACTTACCTCTATAGAAATGGTCTGTGCAGATCCTGGATTTTACATATTAAGCAATTAAGTTTGTTTAAATTGAAAAGTTACTTTAAATTATTTTTCCCTCAGAGTGTATGTATTTGTTTCATATTTTCAAAGTATAATGAATTATCCTTCATAAAATCTCCCAAAAGACAGAAGAGGAAATTTTTCCCAACTTATTCTATTATGAGGCCAGTATTAACCCGACACCAAAGCCAGACAAAGATATCACAGGAAAAAAAAAAATGCAGGTCAATATCTCTTATGAATATGGATGCAAAAGTCCATAATAAATGCAAGCAAACTGAATCTACCACCACATAAAGAAGGATTATATAATGGATCAAGTGAGATTTATTACAGAAATACAAGGTTGATTTAATATCTAAAAATCAATACAATATACCGTATTCATAGAATAAAAGATAAAACTTTATAATTATTTCAGTATATGCAGAAAAAACATTTGACAAAATCCAACAGCACTTTATGATAAAAACATTTAATAGAAATACAATGAAATTTCCTCAAGCTGATAAAGAGCATCTGCACAGTTAACATATATTTAATGGTGAAAAGCTGAAAACTTTATCCATAAGATTAGGATCAAGACAACAAAGTCTACTCTCATCACTTCTATTAAACAATACTGATGGTTACAGCCAGGGCAGTTAGACAAGAAAAAGAAATAAAAGGCATCCAGATTGGAAAGGAAGAAGTAAAACTACCTCTCTTTTCAGATTACAAAATCTTATATATAGAAAATCATAAGGAATCCACAAAAGAAAAACTGTTAAAATTAATAAATGAATTCATCAAGGTTGCAAGACATAAGATCGACATACAAAAGCAATTATATATCTATATCTATATGGTAGTCATGAGCTATCCAAAAATAAAATTTAAAAGAAAAAGAATTAATTTATAATTACAACAAAAAGAACAAAATACTTAGAAATGAATTTAACAAAAGAAGCACAAAGATGTGTATACCGAAAACTATAAAACACTGTTGAAGATGAATTAAATTTAAGAAAGGTCTAACTAAATAAAAAGACATCTCATTGTTGTAGATTGGAACACCAAATATTAAGATACCAATATTCCTAAAATTGATCTACTGATAAAATACGACCCCTTTCAAAATCTTAGCTAGCTTTTTTTACAGAAACTTCCAAACTAACCTTAAAATTCATATGGAATTGCAGGGGACACAGACAAGCCAAAACAGTGTTCAAAGAGAACAAAGTGAAAAGATCCATACTTTCTAATTTCAAACTTACTTAAAATCTATAGTAATCAAAGCATTGTGCTACTGGAATAAGGACAGACACACAGATCAATGGAATATAATTGAGAGTCCAGAAGTATATTCTTACATTTCTGATCAACTGACTTTTGACAAGGGTGACAAGACAATTGGATGGGAAAAGGGTACTATTTCAATACATAGTGCTGAGCCAACTGGATATCTAATGCAAAAAATTAACGTGGACCCCTACTTCCTACCATACACAAAAAATTAATTGAAAATTTATCAAAAATCTAAATGGAAGAGTTCAAACTATAAAACCCTTATAAAAAGCATAGGGGTAAGTCTTCTGACCTTGGATTTGGAAATGAATTATTAGATATCACACCAAAAGCACAATGAACAAAAGAAAAAAATACATAAATTGTACTTGATCAAAATTTTAAAAACTGTGCTTGAAAGAAAGCCATCAAGAAAAAATACAATCTGGGGTGAGGGGGAGAAAATATATATTTTCATCATATATAATATGTCTGATATATCTGATAAGGGACTTATATCCAGAATATACAAACTCAACCTAAAAAGATAATAATCTAATTTAAAAATAGACAAAAGATTTAAGCAGACATTTCTCCAAAGAATATATACAGATGACTAACAAACATATGAAAATATGTTCAACCAACATCATTAGACCTAAGGAAATACTACAAATGAAAACCCAAGTGAGGTACAACTTCATACTCACTAAAATGGCTAATATAAAAAAGACATATAATAACAAATGTTGGAGAAGATGTGGAGAAATTGGAAGCTTCATGTTATGTATTGCTTGTAAAATTGTCAAGCAGTGCAGCCACTTTGGAAAACAGTTCAGCAGCTCCTCAAAATGTTAATAATAGAGTTACCATTTTACCCTGTAATTCCACTCCCAGGTGTTTATTAAATACAACTGAAAACATACATCCACACAAAAATTTATAAATAAATATGTATAACGTGACTATTTCTAATAGCCAAAAAGTGAAAGAATCTAAATGTTCATCAACTGATAAATGCATAAACAATGGATAAACAATGTGTGGTATACCCATACAATGGAATATTATTTGACAATAAATCAGAATGAAGTACTGATATGTGCTATGATATAAATTAAACTATTAAATATTAAACATTATGCTAAATGAAAGAAACCAGTCATGAGGGCCACATATTTTATGATTCCTAGCATATAAAATATCTATAATAGGCAAATACCTAGAGACAGAAAACAGATTAGTGGTTTCTACCACTAAGTAGTATTAGTGGTAATAGTACTATTGACAGTACTATGGGGAAGGGGAATGGAGAGTGACTGCTAATAGGCATAGGGTATCATTTGGGAGTGATGAAAGTTTTCTAAAATTAGGCAATAACGATGGTAGTACAGCACCTGGGAATAGCAAACACCACTGAACTGTACACTTCAAAAGGGCTATTTTATGGCATATGACTCTTGAACAGCTAGGGTTGAGGCACTGACTCCCTGCCTGGTTGAAAATTGGTGTGTACAGGCTGGGCGCGGTGGCTCACGCCTGTAATCCTAGCACTCTGGGAAGCCGAGGTGAGCAGATCATTTGAGCTCAGGAGTTCGAGACCAGCCTGAGCAAGAGCGAGACCCCGTCTGTACTAAAAACAGAAATAACATCTGTACCCCCATAATATCCTGAAATAAAAAATAAATAAAAAATACAGAAATAAATTAGCTGGACAACTAAAAATGTATATATATAAAAATTAGCCGGGCATGGTGGCACATGCCTGTAGTCCCAGCTACTCGGGAGGCTGAGGCAGGAGGATCGCTTGAGCCCAGGAGTTTGAGGTTGCTGTGAGCTAGGCTGACGCCACCGCATTCTAGCTTAGGCAACAGAGCGAGACTCTGTCTCAAAAAATAAAATAAAATAAAATAATTGGTGCGTAATTTTTGACTCCCCAGAAACTTAACTACTAATAGCCTACTGTTGACCAGAAAGAAGCCTTATCAAGAACATAAATAGCTGATTGACACATATTTTATATGTTGCATGTATTGTATATCTTACAATAAAGTAAGCCACAGAAAAGAAAATGTTATTAAGAAAATTATAAAGAAGAGAAAATATTATCTACTATTCATTAAGTGAAAGTGGATCATCATGAAGGTCTTCATCCTCATCATCTTCATGTTAAGTAGGCTGAGGAGGAGGAAGAAGAGGACAGGTTGATGTTGCTCTCTCAAGGGTGGCAGAGGCAGAAGAAAATCTGTGTGTGTGTAAGTGGACCTGCATGATTCAAACCCATGTTTTTCAAGAGTCAACTGTACATCTCAATAAAAAATGGAATGAAATTTTTCTAGCTCTTTATTTAGACTGACTCTCTTTTTTGTCTATTTCTATGGTTAAATTGAGGGTGATCTCAGGTAATAATGTCTCTACATAGACACCGCTGAAAGACTTTTCTTAATTAAGAAAAAGATCAGATTATCTCAATTCTAGGCTCCCCATCTATGACATGAAATTCAAATTCTAAGAATAAAAGCATTTGCAACATGGCTATTCTCTCTCTCTTATTTATCTGTTTCTGTCTCTTTTTATGTTCTCAAGTGAAATCGAAGTACACAGCTCTCCACAAATGTACCCACTGTATTTTCATTTGAATGCATTGACTCACCTTGTTTTCTCCTGAGGAATGCTTGCTTTTCCCCTTATGTCTACTCTTGAAATTCTCTACATTTTTCAAGATCTAGTTGAAATTATCACTTTCTCTATATAGTTTTCTTCATTTCACCAGATGCAAACAATTTTCCCAAATTCGTGCAGCTATAAACACTTATGACCTCACATCACACTCAGCAGATTCTAACTTTATAATGGTGAGATAGTCTGCAAATTTTGAATTAAGTGACAATATTTTCCATAAATACTTAAGAAGAAACCTAAACAATCTTTAATTCTCTTACTTTAAAATTGAAACAATGTTTTAAAAAATAGTACTGACTTCTCTTAAATTCCCCAATCCCATCATGTTCTCACAGTTGCCAACTGCTTAGGGAAGAAAGACAGGTCATTTTTATAGCCACATTGATTCAACAGTCATGTTTTTCTTCTGTGATAGCCAAGGCAAAGTTTGAGTGTAATTGTTCAGGGACCGTGTGACTGTTGTATTGGGTCGGTCAGTCATCTGTCTGAAAAATGAACTGGACAACCTTCAAATGGCAATGACTTCAATTCCTTTGGGATTTGAATTGGCCATAAAACTAACAATAAATTGTGGTGTATATAGTGATTTCCTGTTGGCAAGTTCTATGTACTGTACAAATATGTCTCAACTTAGATGGAAAAGATCATTACTACTATTCAGAGATTGGGAAACTTTAACACAGAACCATTAAATGTATCGAGCAAAATCCGAGAGTGAAAATGAGAATATCCCAAAGGTTCCAAGTTTTGGTCTACCTGCCAGAAGACATAATTCCTTGGCAAATGTTTACCACTTTTCCCTGGTGTTCTGAGTCACAGGCAAGCTCTTTCAAAATGATGTTTCTCTCCCTAAAGCAAAAACCTTGAAATTAATCTATAACACACTAGTGTAATGTTTTTATAGAAGCTACTCTCCAGCAACCTAAATTTGTTGGAGTGCTTCTCAGAACCCCCAAAGCAGCATAAAGACAATACACTAAAGTTGAAAACCTACTTGTAAGAAACTCCTCAAACTAGGATACACTATCCATTTTAGATAATTCTAACCCTCTGATAATCTGAATGTAAAAATCCCCGGAAGCAAAATTCAAAGGGAAAAATATGCTTTCATCACCAGGTTTTGTTAGTTTTGCCTCCAAAACATGTATTTAATACACTGCTTCCTTCTCATGGCAACATTCTGCCCAGACAAATGCAATACCTTTCTAACTGGTCTCTTTCCTTCCACTGTTATTTCCCTATGTTTCATTCTCCACAGGGCGGCTAGACCTGTCTTTTAAAAGTATAAAAGTGTGTGCTCGCTTCGGCAGCACATATACTAAAATTGGAACGATACAGAGAAGATTAGCAAGGCCCCTGCGCAAGGATGACACGCAAATTCGTGAAGCGTTCCATATTTTTTGTAACTGTAGTGTTTGTATCCTCACAATACCCTGGAATAAAATAAAATAAAATAAAATAAAATAAAATAAAATAAAATAAAATAAAAAACAAATTATAAATGGAAAGGTTCCAGAAGGATTGTATAGGTTTAAATTTCCAATAAACTAAACATCACTCTCTGTAACTATGTGAACAGAAAACACTTGTTTTCTTTAAAGAGGAAAATGTTCTTGCGACCAAAAAAGGAAAAAAACACTGTAGGTTATACCCAGCTGTGATTG
>RJWJ010011936.1:0-43189 GCA_004363605.1 Indri indri | reverse complement strand
GGGGCGAGTGCCGTGGCGTCAGCCTAGCTCACAGCAACCTCAAACTCCTGGGCTCGAGCAATCCTACTGTCTCAGCCTCCCCAGTAGCTGGGACTACAGGCATGCGCCACCATGCCCGGCTAATTTTTTCTATATGTATATTTTTAGCTGTCCAATTAATTTCTTTCTATTTTTGGTAGAGACGGGGTCTCGCTCTTGCCCAGGCTGGTCTCGAACTCCTGAGCTCAGGACAATCTGCCCGTCTTGGCCTCCCTGAGTGCTAGGATTACAGGCGTGAGCCACCGCGCCCAGCCTCATTTCACCTTTTAAACAACACAGCCAGGTGCAATGGCTCACACCTGTAATCCTAGCACTCTGGGAGGCCCAGGCAGGAGGATCGCTTGAGGTCAGGAGTTTAAGACCAGCCTGAGCAAGAGCGAGACCCTGTCTCTACTAAAAATAGAAAAAATTAACCAGGCATGGTGAACCGTAGTCCCAGCTACTTGGGAGGCTGGGGTAGGAGGATCACTTGAGCCCAGGAGTTTGAGGTTGCTGTGAGGTAGGTTGATGCCACTGCACTCTAGCCTGGGCAACAGAGTGAGACCCTGTCTCCAAAAAAACAAAAAATCACTGTGAGGTTGGCATATTTATTATCTTCATATCACAGATGAGAAAACTAAGACTTACAGAGGTTCCATAGTTTGCCCAAAGCCACACAGTGGATAAGTAGCAAAGCCAGGGGTTGGGACTGGCCCAGGTTGCCTGCCCCTAAATCCTGCACATTTAACCACCGTTCTATCCTGCCACAGTAGGCATGGCCTTTAATCTCACAGAGCTTACAGACTAACTGAGGATGCAGATAGGTCAACAGCCAACTGCAATAACTGCCTCCATGGAGGAGCCCCTAGGAGGAAGAACCCCTCTCAGAGAATAGAAATCTGTTCATTTATTTATCAGTACCTGGGAGCCTGGGTCTGATGGATAAGACAGCACCTAATTCTAATTATATGTCTTGAATTCTTGAATATTTTCCCCTGAAATATTTACAGCCTTTTATATCTAATCATAATCCTACCCCTTACATTTATGTAAGACTTTATGACCTGTTTACAAGGTGTTTTACATCCATGGTCTCATTTGAGCCTCCAAGCAGTGATGTGGGGTGGGTGAGCCCATTTTATACATGAAGAAACCGAGGCCCTGAGAAAGAAGGCTACTGGCCCCGAGTCATTTACTTGGTAAGTGGCAGGTCATCAGACTCACATCCAGGCTTCACTAACATCCAGCACCAAGAGTATGTCACCTAGCACTTTAGTCCAAAGCTCTGACAAACTGAATTATCTCTCTGGCCAAACCAGCAGATGTTTCATACAAGATCTCAGAGGGGAGGTGTTGAAGTTCTGCTTTCCACAAACATATACTTTTTTTTAAACAGAAAGCTGCCTTGTATTTATAGGATCTTTTGTCACTTACATCTAGGCACTTTCAGGCTCAGAGTTTAGAGAATTTTGTACCCTCAGGATTACTTAGCCATTGACTTTGATTGCCCCTGACCTTGTCTAATGTGATCATTTTGGTCATTTTAAAATATTGTTGGTCACAGTTCACATCACTTAAGAAGGCCTGGCATGGGCAGAGCCCATCAGTGTCAGAAACACACTGTACAGGGGCAAGGAGAGCCCTCTGAGCAGATTCTTCCAGGGGCCTGAGCTTATGCATAGCATCAGGACATGAAATTGACTTCCAAGCATCATGACAAGTCTTCAGGGACTCTGAATGCATTATAGGTGCACAGTATAAATATAATTTTAAATACCAGAAGGTAGTTTTAGCTCCACCTTCTCTCCCTCTTTTTCTTCCTGACCAAAGGGCACCCAACCATCTAGCCAGGCGTAATTCCAGGCAGTGACTTTTACGTGATCGACACTTGGAAAGGGACAAAAAGCATCACAACTGACCCTTGCATGTCTCAGTAGTCATGAAGGAGAAGAAGGTTATAAATGTCTGGATTCTAGATAGAGGCTTGAAAATTCACAAAGTCATTAATTTAAGGCTCATTCCCTTCTATTAATAAATTTAATCCAGGATTGTTCAGATAACCAAACATCCTTAAATCTGATTTCTGTTGCCCCTGAGTATATCAGAAATTTTCTGGGAATAACTAAATTGAACTATGTATTCCTCTTTTTAGGAGGCCCAGTTTGAAATATGTTGTAATCTTATTTATCAAACTCAAAATTTGAAAATGTCACCTAACAACTATAAATTCTTTACGATGACGGCAGAGCAGAAATCTGAGCAAGCTGTAAAACCCTGAGCTGGTGATGATCACCAGGAGAAGCGGGTGGGGAAGGGTAGAGCCAGGCAGACTGTAATTTGAACAGATATCTTGAGAACTGAAGGATATCAGAGCATACCACTGGACATCATAACTATGCAAGTGAGTACTACTGAAATCTCTACTCTGTTAGCCAAGGTTTGTTTGAAAACCACCCCTCTGATCATAACACTCAGTAGCTTACAATTCATCCCTTTCCATCTCACTCCTGAATGGTTCATGTTCTTCTCTGTTTCCAGGCTGCTGCTCACCTTGTTCCCTCCACCAGGAATGTCCCTCCCAAACTTTTCCTGTCTGGCAAACGCCTACCTCCTATTCTCTGGTGAGCGCAAAATGTACCTCCTCTGAGAAATCTTCCCTGACTACCGGTATAGGTAGTTGTTTCTTCCTCGGTGTTCCCTTAACACTTCATACATACCTCTAGGGTCCTATTAAGCGTGTTGCACCGCAGTTTCTTACAGGTCTCTCTCCTTTACAACATGAGACCCGAACCATGACCTATATGTCCTCAGTGTCTGACACAGTGACTGGCCCATAATAGGCACTTAAATGTTTGGTGAAAGAAAGAAAAGCCCCGAAAAGCTCCTTCCTTTCTTTCACCATAAAAGGAAGGGAAGAGGGAGGGAGAAAAAGAAACAGAAGGTAGAAGAGAAAGAAAGAAAGAGAGAGAAAGGGGATGCAGGAGGAAATGGACGAAGGAAGGACAGGAGCTTTGCTTGCCCAGAAATAATCCTGAATGAAATAGAAATTCTCTCTCCTCCTTCTCGCCATATACAGAGAATCCATATTTATTTCAGTCACTCAATTAAGTGGCTTATTTGGATCTAATAAGACATTTATTGACTCTTGGTTTTCTATTGATTCTGAAGAGGCCCCTAGGAAGATTTAATAAATAAAGAAAAAATAAATAAACATACAGGTAATAAACTCTAGATTACATAAGTAAACATTACTTAATTACATTCCTATTAATATACTGACTCTGCAATGAATTTTTGAGCCATTTAATTACCAATTTGACAAGATAATCTAGGAGTAGTTAATGATTATACCAGTAAATTGTTTTAAAAAATCACTGACAATTATTAAGTCTCATAACAGACATCAAATTAACTTGCTAGAGTTGTCTGGTTAAATGGACAGCAGTTAATTATGAGGTACTTACACATGCCTCAAATTTTAATATGCAAGCCTTTTTAACAGAGCAACGTCAAAGGTGTTGCTTAAGGGAACAGTTTACCCATGGGGAACACTCAAATTCCATACGGGGTGACCACTGGACAAGCAGGGGCATGATCGTGAGTGTTTAGCCTGGTTTGTCCCAATTTTCATCTTGAAACAGGGTGATAGAGCTCCCTAAAAGAAACAAGAGATCGTCATCTGCAGTCAGGCTTGTTGGCCATTTGATGACCTCTCTCTCTCAGGCACCCATGGGAACTTGATCAGATTACAAAGGTTTAGGGTAGCATTTGCCGCCTTATGCACACTAACTATGGGCCAGACGCTGTTCAAGGTGATTTCTACAAACTATCTCTTTTAATGATCAGATGATAGACAATGTCACACCAGTACGTAGGTTTTCATTGGAATGCTTAGTGCAGAGGGGGGACAGATGATCACACACACCAGGCCACTCAAGCGACTTCATCTTAGCTTACAATGGCAGCTCAAGGCTGCTGGCCACACCAGCCGGAATTAGAGAGAGGACAATGGTCTCACTATTGGAGACACAAGCCCAGTTTAAGACCTTCATCTTTTCAGGGGTCCAGAGCACCTATGTTTTAACTCTTCCCCTACCCAGACTCTGGTTCCAGGAGACCCCTGTCTGCCCTCCTGAATGGGCCAGTTTTCATTCAATGAGCAGTACAGAGGAAAGACTTTACAAAGCCTCTTCTGACACTCACAGTTCCAAATCTGACATTCTTCCTCGAGACTGCCTCATCCATTCCATATGCTACCATCATTTTTATGTGCGAGTTACCCTTCCCATCAAAACTCAAGTTTCTTGGGTCCTACTTCTCTCTGTTAGCTCTCACAGTGCTGAGTACAGTGGCTGCTGACACAAACCTAACATTTTAAAAAGTATTTCTCAAGTTGCGATGAATTAAACTGAATAGGATCGGATTGGACTGAAGTAAATTGAATTGGACTTTGCAAGGAAAGAGAACAGACCCTGGAATCTATGTTTCTTTACTTTTAGGCCAAAGCAGTTTCAGCAATGATAAAGCAGCACAGAGCTGTGCATGGACTCTGTAACCTGACTGCCTGGGTTCAAAGCTCAGCTCCACCACTTACCAGCTGTGTGATGTTGGGTAAGTTACTCAACTTTCCTGCGCCTCCCTGAGTAAAGCGAGGATGGTGATAGTACCCACCTTGCAGGAGTGCTATGAAGAGTACGTTCAGTGAATTAATTTTTGTAAATCGCTTGGAATAATGCTGGACACATAGAATACACTATGCAAGTTTTTAAAAATTTACTTTTTAAATTGAAAAATCATAATTTTACATATTCATGGAGTACATAGTGATGTTTTGGTACATGTGATATATAGTGAGGTGATCAGGGTAATTAGCATACCCATCATCTTAAATATTTACCATTTCTTTGTGTTGGGAATATTCAATATCCTCCTTCTAGCTGTTTGAAACTATATACTATATTAGTGTTAACTACAGCCATCCTACAGTGGTACAGAACGTTGTAACTAATTCTTCCTCTCTAGCTGTAATTTTGTATCCTTTAACAAATCTCTTTCTATCCCTTCCTTCCCCCATCCTTCCCAGCCTCTAGTATTTTCTGCTCTACTTTTTTTTTAAACTTCACGAGATCAACTTTTTTTAGCTTGCACATATGAGTGAGAACATGCAATGTTTAACTTTCTGTTCCTGGCTTATTTCACCTAACATAACGTCTTCCGTTCCATCCAGGTTGCCACAAATGACAGGATTTCGTTCTTTTTTATGGCCAAATAGTATTCCGTGGTGTTTACATACCACATTTTCTTTATCCATTCATCTGTTGTTGGAAACATAGATTGATCCCGTATTTTGGCTGTTGGGAATAATGTTGCAATAAACATGAGGTGCAGATGTCTCCTCGATATAACGATTTCCTTTCCTTTGGATAAATTCCCAGTAGTGGGATTGCTGGATCATATGGTAGTTCTATTTGTAGTTTTTGGAAAAATCCCTGCACTGTTTTCCACAGTGGCTGTACTAATTTACTCCTGTGCTCAAGTGATCTTCCCATTACAGCCTCCCAAGTAGCTGGGACTACAGGCGCATGCCGCCAGCCAAGCTTTAAGGGTTTTTGTTGTCGTTGATAAAATAATTTTAAAAAATAAAATCTCTACTTTGAATTGTATTTCACTTTACATGCAACAATTCACATTACATCTGCACAAGAAGGATTATGCTCATTTATCCAGCAAGAAGGTTCACAAAAGCAAGTGCAGGGCAAGAACTCAAGCAGGACATACACAGTAGCAGTGCTTGAGCCCAGGTCTGCCTTATTTAAGGCATGTTTTCAGTTCAGTAAGTACCATTTTCTTATAGTATCCTTGACTATTTTAATATGTAGTCCTGGCTACAGCGTATATTGCTGGTCCCCTTATGTAGAGTCACAGTATTCTTTGTATTGTTGGAATAGCCATTTTTTTTTCTTTTTTGAGACAGAGTCTCACTCTGTTGCCCTGGGTAGAGTGCAGTGGCATCATCACAGCTCACAATAACCTCAAACTCCTGGGATCAAGTGATCCTCCTGCCTCACGAGTAGCTGGGACTACAGGCACTCAGCACCATACCCAACTAATTTTTTCTATTTTTGGTAGACACAGGATCTTGCTCCTGTTCAGGACAATCTCAAACTCCTGACCTCAAGCGATTCTCCCGCCTCGGCCTCTCAGAGTGTTAGGATTACAGACATAAACCACCACGCCCTGCCCAGAATAGCCTTTTTCTTACCCAGCACTTTTCAAACTAAAGGATTCTAGCTTGGATCAAGATGAAAGATCTGCATTGTAGTGTGATAGAAATAGCCCCAGAGTAAGGAAGTCAGAAAACATGAATTCTAGCCCTGGCTCAGCCACCAACTTTCATCACATTAATAATTAACATTTATGAGGAGCTTACTCTGTGCCTTGGACTGTATTTCTATCACTTAAACCTCACAGCAAACCTCAGGCATAGACTCTTTTATTATCCCATTTTCAGAGTGAGTAAGCTGAGGCATAATGTGGACAAGTAACTTATTCAAAGTCTGACTGCTGGCAAGCGGTATGACTCATCAGAAGGACCTCCAAGGCACTTTCCCACCCAGCCCATCTATAATCAAGTCAGCTCTAACCAAATCTTGACTCCTCTGGAGGGTGATTCTGTGGTTTAGGCATCTCTACATCAAACCCCAGACATTTAAAGGCCTCCCAAGATACCAAGGTTGAAAAATTAGTGAATCATTGCTTAATGTGGGATTTTATAATCACTGAAAGAATGAAACATAAATGAAAAACTGGCAAAAGATAAAAACTCCAAATCTTCCCAGTGCATCAAATTCATACATTCATTTACTATGTTTGCAATCATGAGGGTTATTCCATTTTTTATTTTCCTTTCTTCCCTTAATTACTATCATGAACAATTTTTCATATTGCTAAAATTCATAATTACCATTTCATGACTGCATAAACAACCAGCAATAACTACCAAATGATATTCAGCCAACATACCACAATAAAATGATTACCCTGTTGCTAAATATTTAGGCAGCTTTTAGTATATTTGCTATTATATGTAATGCTGCAATGAACATCTTTGCATGTGTGTGTATGTGTGCGTGTGTGTGTGTGTGCGCATGCGCGTATGTTTTTATTTCTCTTGAGAAAATACTTGGGGGTGGAATTCCTGGGTCACAGGTAGACATATGTTTAACTTTACAAGAAACTGACAGTTTTCCAGAGTGGTTGTGCCATTTTATGCTCCCACCGGCAACACGTTGTCCACATTAATAGTTGTCACACTTTACATCCTTGCCAGCATTTGGTGTTGTCAGTCTTTTCAGTTTTAGCCATTTGATTGGGTGCATAGAAGCACATGTTTTTAAAATATCGAGTTTATTGAAGTATAATTTATGTACAATAAAATGCACACATTATCAGTCTACAGTTCCATGAAGTCTGGCAAGTACGTGCACCCGTAGAACTACCGCCACGGTCAAAACATAAAACATGCCTGTTACCCAAAATACAAAAATGCCCAATAACCCTCAAGCCCTTTCCATTCAACCCTCACCCCCACACCAGACAACTATTGATCTGCTTTCTTTTTTAATTTCAGAGTATTACTGGGGTACAAATGTTTTGGTTACATGGATTGCTTTTGTACTGCCTGAGTCAAAGTTCTAAGGGTGCCCATCACCCAGATAGTGTGCACTGTCCCCGTTAGGTATGATTTCACCCATCCCCTCCTCCCCGCTCTCGGCTGCATGATTTCCATTGAGTTTTACTTCCCTCTGTGTACAGGAGTGCTGATCAGTTAGTTCCAATTTAATAGTGAGTACACGTGGTATTTTTTTTTTCCATTCTTGCAATACTTGACTTAGAAGTATGGTCTCCAGTTTCATCCAGACGGTGGCAAAAGGTATTAATTCATTTTTTATGGCTGATGTACATATACCACATTTTATTAATCCACTCATGTATTTATGGGCATTTGGGTTGATTACACATCTTTGCAATTGTGAATTGCACTGCATGCAATGAGCATCTTTACACAGTCATATTGTTTCTGTAACATGCGTCCCCCAGAATTTGAGTCCAAAGCAATGTGCATGTCCACATTCGTGGCTCTTACAAGGTGAAAATGGAAGGTGGAATATTGATAGTGACCACACATGGCCCTACACTGCTGAAATCTTAAAACATTGAGCACTGAATCTGGTTCTAGATTTTAAGTGGATATGACTGGTTTGCTAAGACGAACAAACATTAACAGTGTATTTAAAAGCTGAATTCTTGGTGTGTGGCTCTGAGGCAAAGCTTACTTACTGTCAAGGGAGAAAGGATCTAGGAGAAGTGCCTGCAGAAAGCAGACTTACAGGAATAAAGAGAGAACATACGGGAACTTTTAAAAGACCAAATCCTCAAGAGATTAGCACTCAGGAGGTGTTAAGTAAATCAGTCTCCTGGACCTCACTTTGATATCTGAATCTTAACACTAAAGAAACACTCTCACCTATTATAGTTCGGTGTCAGCTAATCAGAAAATTTTGCTAAATCTGGGAATATAAAAAAACATGTATTTTAACCTAAGAGATTCATTTGCCAGTAGGTAGGGCAAAGGCCTTTCTTGAAGCATGTATTTTCCATTTCCGGAGTTTCATCTTATTTTTCTTAAATAAATCACATCTATAATGTATCCTCTATTATTTCCAATTTCAGGCATTTTGTTTTTGTTTTATTTTGTTTTGTTTTAAGTGGAAGAAAAGTTCAGAAACTTGCAGAATTCTTCCAGCTTTTAACCTTAGTTTTCTCAACCACAAACTAAGTTTAGAGCATTTTTTTCAGCAATTCACCCCCTTTGAGCTTTTCCAAAGTGGTCAACTTACTTTTTATTGAACAAGTCTCTTTATTTTCACACTTACATTTCATCTGTTTGAGTAATGTTTAATTTATACAATTGCATTAACTAATATGAGTGTCATAATGAAGTTTGTGGTAAAAAAAAAAAAAATCAACTGGTCGTTGGTAAGCATACAACTCAGCTCATGGGAGAAGAGCACTGGGACACAGAAGAGCAGCCTGGAGAGCATCCTGCATGCTGTGGGCATCAGTCAGAATGTTACACAAAGGGAACGGAGGACTTAAGTTGGTTAAGTGGGGGTTACATCTACTGAACAATCAAGGGCTCCTCAACACAAAAGAGGAGAGAATAAGGGCTGAATCCCTGTACCCTGAAAGCGGAATCAGTGTATATCTGCTCTATGTCCACAGGGGGCTGACTCCAGATGCGAGACTCTGGAAGATGAAGGGATCGAATCTTGGACCCAGAGCTCCAGCAAAAGGCCCTGAATTCCACACTAAGTGTTACTACAAAGTCGCCGATGTTGGGGAAACATTTATATTCACTTAGTCTAAATTCCTTGCCTTGTTTGCAATGTTAGAGAATTTGACTAGGAAATTTCTAAGGTTCATTTCTAATTCCAAAACAAAGTCTGGGTTATCCTCATTTTCTTGGCCTTCCCCTTCGGGCCAACACAGAGACAATGACCACTAGGGGTCAGACTTTTTACATTACTCCTCTTGCAAGAAGGAACCCACGTCTTGGATTTTTTTTTTTTTTTTTTTGACTGGGAGGAAACCAGAGAGGTCATCTATCCTGACAAGCAGTGCCATTCAAACTCTTTCAACATATGAGACTCTATTATATTACTAAAGTTTTCTAAGAAACAGAAGTTTCAAAACCCTTTCTTCCAAGGAAATTCTTTATATCTAACCTAGATTCCTTGAATGTAATTTCAATCTCTCTCTTATTTGTGGTATCTTAGTAGAAACTGTTAATCACTGACCCTGTTAATCATTACCCTCTGGGTAAGATATGCTCTTCTGAGCAAGCATCAGTTCATGTCTTAGTGTCTGCATCTGTAAAACAGGAGTCCAGGACTAGATTCCCTCTTTCAATAAATAGTTCAACAAATAAGCAAGGATAATAAGGCTCCGGCTTAAGTAACTAACTGGCAATCACACACCCAGTGAATGGCTGGGCCAGGATTAAATTGGGTTATACATAACCCAAGAGCCCATGTTCTTCTCATTAAGACACACTGTCTCTCACCTAGTGCCCATCCTGGCCTCTACCTGCTAGAGAGAACCCCTGACCTTTCATCAAGGAATGGGCGCAGAGGATGAGGAAAAAGGGGCATCCAAAGTCATAATGGAGCAGTGGCTGCCTTTGTCACCTGGGCCACTGTGATGACAGGCTAACGGTAGCTCAAGAAGCCCTTGGTATCTCTCAGTGGAGGCTTTGATACGAAATGGCAAAATTCAGGCTTTGTAGAGGGAGCTGAAGGCAGTAAACTTCAAGCCAGCAGTAAAAGTCAAATGTGTTCTGATGTGTTGGATCAAGACTTGGGAACCTCATGAGCTCCACCCTACCCCTGATAACAGCTGCAAATGTTTGTTTTTTTCTCTAACATCTGGCCAGCCCACATGTAAACAGAATGATGGGTCAGCGTGGGGAAAGGATCTGAATGCCCCATTTTTCAATCTCTTAAGGATACAGTGAAATGGGACAGAGTCTGAGTTAGGAAAACTCTTTTTAATTTCCCAGGGATTTAGGCAGCAGTTTCCAATGACACGCTGGGGTCTCTTACCTGCATGTCCCTTTTCATGCTATTGTAGGGAAGGTAGTTAACCAAAGGTAGTGTTTTCTAGTAGTAGGAAGAGCTCTACATTAAGAACTGGATGACTCAGATTCCAATTCAGCCTCCACTAATAACTGACCATGAACCTTTGGGAAAATTGTTCTTCCTAGGTCTCATTTCATCTGAGTTATAAGATGGTGGAATCTTCTCTAAGTTTTCATTCAGCTTTACTCTTAAATTTTTCAACATAATTCTAGTGGTTACCATATTACTATGTTTATTCAATAAGTATATTCCTAGCCACTGCTTCTCCCTTTGTTTACATGACACTTCAAAGGTTATCAACCCCTCCAAATTTTTTGTGTCAGGTAAGGTTCACCTTGTCTTAATCCTAAACACTGTATTAGGACTAACATCAGCACTAAAGATACAATTCAATCTATCAATTATTGTTTCTGTTCAAAAAGCTAATTACTTAAGCAGGGTCTTCTTGTTTAAAATTGTAAGTAGATTGTTTTCCGAGCCTGATTTTTACTGTGAAACATATAACTTTGGTATTCAAATATGTTTTAAAAATTTCAATACATTTTCTTTTCCTAAAAAGTGGATCAGGATAAAGTTCTTGTTTAAAATGAGCATATGATTAACTTTGGTAAATGAAATGCAAACTAAATAATGTATCATGAATTTACAAATATGCCTTGAATACTCAGTAGAGAATGTTGACTTAACTTAGTAGGCAATGAATGGCAGGTGAAGGTTTTCAACCAAAGAAGTAATACAAATCTGAACTTAGAAATTGAGTTATTCCAAGAAATTACTCTTTGTAAACCAGCAATTAGAAAGTAGAATTTCTAATTTTATGCCCATTTCGCTGGACTATATTTCTCTTCTTTAAATTCTATTTTTTCATCATATGATGACCTTTTAGGCTGAAGCTACCAAAGTAGTTGAAATGAAAGGAATGAGAAATGGAAGGCAAGAGGCCATCATGGACTCGATCCATCTTATTTGAGGCTGGTATTTAAAAAGAATAGTTCAGAACTTCCCAGGGTGAGAACCCATCTCCCAGAGAGACCTCAATTTTCCTTGTCGTCCTTTCAGAGTTCCAGTTGGCCCCACTTCCAAGATGGCTGAGGATGTTGGGTCCCGCTCTCATCCAGCAGAGGGCGCTCTTGGAGCAGGATTGAGGACGGCTGTGGGAAACTCTGGGAGGACAAGCTCAGCCTCCACCAGCAGGCTGGCGTGGTGAGTCCTTCTGCGCTGACCTAAAAAACAGCTCATTGGTCCGTTCATTGTCTTATAGAATTCTGTTCCTATTCTAGTTAAACTCTGCTGAAGACCACGTTTTCCAGCTGTACCTCTCTGCCCATTACTGAGAAAAAAATGACTAACTGATTCTCAAGAAATAGAAAATAAGTTAAGAAATATGACATCTGGGCAATTGCACAGAAGAGCTACTGAGGACTGAGAAATTAGAAAAAGGTTAGCCAAGGTAGGTTTATGTCAGAGATAGCCAAATCTGCTAAGCAAGATCACCTGTCTACTTCTTCCTACCTCATCATCCAGAAGGGAATTCACAGGTTTTTTAAAAAGTGGTGGCAGATATCTTGGATATCATGAGCCCGAATAATGACACAAAATGGGCAATCGGCCCTCTGTATCTGTGGGTTCTGCATCGTGATTTCAACCAACTGCAGATAAAAAACATTTGGGAAAAAAATGATGGTTGCATCTGTACTGAACATGTGCTGACATTTTTTTCTTGTCATTCCCTAAATAATATAGTATAACAACTATTTACATAGCATTTCCATTGTATTGGGTATTATGAATAATCTAAGGATGATTTACAGTATATAGGAGGATGTACATAAGTTATATGCAAATACTACACACCTATGTGAGAGACTTGAGCACTCATGGATTTTGGTATACACAGGGTATACTGGAATGAAACCCTCCAGATACTGAGTGACAACTGTACTAGGAGTGGATAGCAGAAATCCACAAAGGTTTTTGAGCCTAAGAATGATGTAAGCAAAGCTTAGCAACTGGGTCACCTAGCAAAAGATTTATCCATTGCAACCTAAGGACCAAGCTCCAACTTGTAGCAAAAAAGAAAAAAAGCGGGGGAGCGCCAGGAGCCGTGGGGATCTGGATTGTGTCCCTGGCTGCCAGACTTCTTGGCTCTGTCTGTGTCTTCGGCCAAGTTTCTTGGGTAAATATCTTTAAACCTCAGTTTCCTTGTCTATCAACTATGGGAACTGACCTACATAATCTGTCAGATTCGTTTCACGTTTTATAGTCTGAGTCTATGAGTTTCTAGCATTTTAGAATTACAATTTAATTTTTTCCTCAGGGAATCTAAGAAAGACAGGTTAGGGGTAGCTGACCATTCATTCACTCATTCTTTAGTGAATAGACATGTCCTTCAGGGGTAGAAGAGCTTGTCCTCAGAGACTTCCAGCCATATCCCACCTCCAATCTATATATGCCCTTCATCCATCAGCAGTTGAAGTGTGGTATGGGGGCCAAGGGTAAGAAAGAAGGCATCAGTTTCTTACCTGGTTTACGGACTCCAGGGTAGAATGATGGAGTTTGATCAGCCAATCAATGTAGACTCTGACTTCTCAGCAAATAGGAGAGCACTTGGAGAAACTCCAGAGCTCTATTGCTCTTCCCTACCATTCAGCGAATGCTGAGGTGTAGACTCAAGGCCACACAGTAATCGGTAGAATAACCCTGGATTATGCTGTCCTTATAGGCTAAAAGGAACTTCCACTATCAAACCCCCTCCCTTGCTAATCCCTGTCACTCTACCAGAACTATTTAGATTTTCTCTCCCACTTATCACTGGGTTCTTCTACTGCTTAGAGATAATCACAATCCCTTCAGCCCTTCTCACACAAAGGTGCACCTCAAATGTAGGAGCACCAAATCGATAGTCTCAGTGGAAGCTGCTTTTACCTGTGATGCTCTGCAATTTAGATCCTTTGCTTCAACTAAGGTCTTAGGAGGGCTTCAGTCAGTTCACTATTCATAAGTGGACTCATGATTTATTTCTTCATTTCACACACTGACTTGAATATAATTGAACCTGTATTTACTTATTTACTTATTCACGTAAACCTACTTGAAAAACTATTTGAGGAAGCTTACAATAAAATGTACAAGTATTTTTAAACCCAACTATGAAACAAGAGCATAAATGCAATTATCCCCAAACCTAAGGAAACTATTGCAAACCCCAAAGTAACACCCCCTATTTTTTAATGGTATTTTCCTTTTTACTCTGTGAGTTCACTGATGAAATTTCTGAGTCTTTGCATAAAGGCCATTAAATAACTCAGACACTATCCTGATTGTACCGTTATAATAAAGAACATTCTACATGCCGATCTTATGGTAAAACTTGGTGAATGTCAAAGGTATACTACCAAATCATATTTCTAAGACAGAGTTTTGAGTCCTCCAAGCCGTGCGGTCCTCGTTGGGATAAAGCTTCCTGGAAATCTAATACAGAATAGGGAGAGATCTGAAACATCTTGAGGAACAGCTGATTAGCATGAACCCCAATGCAGTCTTTTCAAGTATCAGTGGTCTCAGCTGGACTAGGAAGTAGATAGCAGACAAGTCTGGACAGAGGTCAGTGGCCAGGCCCTACAGTGCAGATGTGCTGTGCTGTGGCCTAAACAAAGATACCCAGGGAGTCCTTCAACACCTGCCTGAGATCTTGAGACTGGTCAGGCTTCCTCCCTGAAGAACAAGGTCATTGGGCTTGGCTTTGTGTCTAACAAGGCAGTTACCTCATTCCCACCCCTTCCTCCCACCCAAACACACACAAACACACACAAGCTCTTTCCTCACGGTCTTTACTGTAGAATCACAGCACATTAGTACAATTCAGGGCTTAACTCGTTTATTTGACAGAGATGGAAACTGAAGCTCAGAGAGAAGGGAGTCACTGTGTGCTTAGGGGGTGACAGACCCCAGCTCCAGCTCCTGCTCCTCCATCCAACAGACGTGTCTCACTGAAATACGGTGCACATCAGGCCGCGCTCCTGCCCCGTCTCCTCCATTGATCTCCCGCGGCCCTCGAGGCAGTCCGAACACCCCGGCTTGGCATCGAAGCCCTCCATAGGACACCCCCATTTGCTTTTTATTCCTGTCTCCGTGTTCTGCTTCTTGACTGCTGGCTGGTGATCTCCTCCCCATGACTCTCACGCCCACTGCAACAGACCAGACTCAGTCCCACCTCCGTCTTCAGATGGATTTTCCCACCTATTTCCAATTTCTGGGATTCTGTCCACAGTGAATTGGGGCGTCTAACACTAAAGCAGCATCACAAAATGGCCTCACACTCCTCCCATTGTGCCTCTCCAGAGAGTTGAAAACACAGCTTATTTTTACTTTTAATAATTTTTGTGTCTGTAATTAGCAAGGACTCTTAAAGCCTCAGCCCCCTCCTGTGTGGTAGAAAAGGCAAATACGTCCATTTTATAGGGGAGATGGAGGAAGTGAGACCCGATGCCGAGAAAGGGCATATGATTCATCCTCCAGCAAGCAGTGAGTCAGAGGAGGAGAAGACAACCCAGGCTTCCTGACGCTGGAGCCGGTGCTCTATTCACAAGGCCAGGCGTCGTGCCTGCTGTTATTTCCAAATGCTTGATATCTTCTGTAAGAAGTCAACAAACACCCCAACAGGCTGACTTTTGAGTAAGTTTTTTATTATGTAAAAGGGCAAGGGACCTTATCTTTCATAACCTCCGAACAGAACCTAGAATTTATAACTACATGTTTTATAGTAAAGAAGCTTTGAGCTTTCCGAGGTGTGACCTTCTCCTAAGAAGACTATGTAAATAAAGGTAATTCTGAAGAGTTGGACTGTCAAGGAAATTGGGCAAAGCCAAAAATCCAGTTGAGGTTGGAAATGACACATCCCACAGGCAAGGGTCTGACCTTCTCTAGTGTTCGATATTTATTTCCAATACCCAGTGGCTGTCCTACTGTTTGGGAGCTGAGAGGAAGGGAGAAGGCTGTGGGTAAGTGACTGCTGGTTGGGTCAGAGCATTCTTAAATCCTGGCAAGGTTTGTCAAAAAGAAAGTGATAATAGGTCCCTCTGCAGTCCTTCCCCAGGGAAGAGAAGAGGAACAAATGGTAGCAAGCCACCAGAGGGGGAGTGAAAACAGTTGGGCTGAGATCCCCGGAAAACTGGATAAGAAACAGCTCTTAGAGGGTCTTCAAGGCAGTTCACCACATTTCCCAAGCCCCTGCTAATGTGCCAGGTACTTGGATAGAGACTCTCAGTAAGATGACCATATAAGTTGTCATCCAAATCAGAACACTTTAGGGTGAATAATTAATTGCACCAGGACAAAAAACATAAACTGGGAAGGCAAATCAGGATGTATGGTCACCTCAGCCATAAGAGTTGAGATCAACAACAAAGAATCTGTATCCATAGAGAAACCTCCATTGTGTAAGAAGGATCTGTCAAGCACAGAGATGGTATATCCCAAGGCTGGCTGGGTATATTGAGACATTATGAAAAAGTCCTAAGGAAGAGTTGAAAGAGATCACATCTAGATAGGGAATTTGGCATTTAAGTTGAGTTTTGAGGGATGTAAAGAATTTGAATGTGTAGCAAAGAAAGGCCAAATAGAAGCCATCAAATTCAGATGATTTAAAAAGACTTTTTGGCAGGGAGTGATGGCTCACACCTGTAATCCCAGCACTTTGGGAGGCCAAAGCAGGAGGATCACTTGAGGGCAGGAGTTAGAGACCAACCTGAGAAACACAGCAAGACTGCATCTCTACTACAAATAGAAAAAAAAAAAAAAAATAGCTGGGCATGGTGACTTGCACCTGTAGTCCCAGCTACTCAGGAGGCTGAGACAGGAGGATTGCTTCAGCCTAGGAGTTTGAGGTTGCAGTGAGCTGTGATGACGCTACTGCACTCTAGCCCAGGAGACAAGTAAACCCTGTCTATAATAATAATAATAAATAAACAAATAAGATTTTTTAAGAAGCCTCGGCCATGGCCCAGTGGCAGGGGAGCATGGGGCCTCCACGCAGGGTGAGGAGGCAGAGCGATCTGATATGGCTACAGTGGAAGGGGTAGGAAGACCAAGGAGAAATGAGGCAGGAAAGGTGCTGATGCCAGGTTGGGCTTGGTTTTAATTTTCTAGACACCACGAGGGACAAGCTGCCCTCCTTTCAGAAGTGAGGTTCCGCAATTCAGGTTTCCTCGTCCTGCATTTTTGTTGAGACTGCTCAGACCCACATTTCATAGGCTGCTGCTAGTTTCACCAGGCTGACCGACCGTCTCACCTCCAACGGGGAAGGGAGTTCAATTTGAGGAACTGCACAACCTCTTCTGGTTTCAGTACCCAGCACTTTCTCTCTCTGGCCACTAGAGAAGTGGCCTTGGACATTAGGGGGAAGTGTCTGTTTTTGGCAATCCAACAACAGAAGGGGGTGGATTTTAGGGGTTATCCCCTTGTAAATATTCAAACCTCTGAAGCTTCCTGGTGAGACCACTTAAAATTCCTATTTTCCAGGAGTACACACAAACCCAGAGGAACTTTGAACCTGGGGGTTTCGGAGGGGTGAAAGTCTAGGTGTCAGGGAGAGACTTTGTCATTTGGGCCTCACTATTTTGTGATGTACATTGGAAAGGTCTTATTATGGTGAACAATTAAGAAGGAGGGAATTAAAGAGCAGAGAAATGAGTGACTCACCCAAGGTCATGTAGCGAGTGACAGCTGCAACTTGAACTCCAGTCTCCTGGAGTGAAGCCATAGCCGTGCATTCGTGCACCTATCTCACCGCTCGGTCTCAGAAAGTAGGAGAGGGAAAGGACGAAGAGTGGGGAAAGGAGGAGGAGGAGGGGGAAGAAGAGAGAGAGGAGCAGAGGAGGAGAGGATGGCAAGACCCTTCACTACGGGTGAAGGACCCGGAACCTGCTCCCTTCACCCCTACCCCCACCCCGAACGCCTCTAACTCCTCCTCTACCCAAGGAATTGGGTCGAGCCGTGCGGTAGCGAAGGGCTGCAGGGGAACGTCCGCACAGAGGCATGAGCGTGGCCCTGCGCGGTCGCTGGGCCTTTCAAAGGCCGCTTGTAAACTCTGGTGCGGCGCAGGGGCTCGCCCAGAGGGGTTAGGGCCCAGGCCAGGAGGAGGAGACGGGCCTGCCTTTGGTGCCTAGAAATCAAAGCAGCCAACCTTGGGCTTTTTCTTCCCCTCACACTGAGGCACTTTTACTGGCGAGATGAAGGGAGTCGGAGCGGGCCTTACAGTCCTCGCTTTGCTTTTGGAGGTTAATGACCCAGTTAGCAGCTCTTGGCTGCGTTTCCGACATTTTGCAGACATCAAGCCCCGCGTCTCTGCCAAGTACATTCTGTTCCCTGGAGCTCATCCAGTGCATCTCAGATTACTATGTAATGCGACAAAGAGGGAGAGGTGGCTGGGAGGGGCAGCGCGGAGCGGGGCGGGGAGGAGAGAGGGCGGGACGCCGGAGCCTTCGGGGCGGAGAAGAGGATGCCACTCTAAATATAGCTGCCCTCCTGGAAATCCACCCTTCTAGGTGCTTACTTGCTGCACAAGAGTGATCCCAGAGTGAGGGTACGCGGAGTCCTGTCGTCCAGGAATCCTGGGACGCTTAGAGCCAAGCCCGGGAGGGGGAGGGGAAGCCGAGTGAGGGTGGGCGGAGACCGCGGAAGACTCTCGGCAGGAAAGGGGAGGGTGGCATTCAAAGGGGCGGGGCTAGGGTGTGGCCCCGCCCCCGAGGCCGCCCCGCCCCCGAGGCCGCCCCGCCCCCACCTCCGCAGCTCCAGCCAGTACTGCAGCCTGCGCGCTAATTATAGACGTGAATGGAAAGCGGCCGCTTTTGAACGATCGCGTTGCTCGCGCTGCCGTTGCAGGCTGAGGAGCAGGTGCTGCCCTGCTAGATACAAAGTGATCCGTTTAAAAGCCCTCTGTCACGCACGCACACTTGCTGACGTACACGAATCCTCTCGCTCTCTCCAGTGGTAGATTCCAGATTTGGTTTAAGAGGACTTGAGCCCTGAGACCTGGGCTAGGACGGCCAGGACACAGACAAGGGGCTTTTCTCACCTCTTTCACTTCCGTCCTTAGAAATCTCCCCGTGGATGAGAGGGGTCCCGGGTCTTTACAAGCTGTTGGAAAGTAGTAATTTGTTTTACAAATGGAGAAACTGAGGCCAGGAGAGGCGCTGGGATGTGCCCCGAAGCACATGGTGCGAAAGTGTTAGCTGAAGTAAAGCCCCGGGCTCCTGACAGCCTCTCCGTTTACCTTACCAGGTCTCGCTTCAACGCCGTTAATTTCCAGGCACGGATCTTTCACATATGAGCATTCTCCTCCTTTCCTGGTTCAGCATCTACCCCCCAATCCCCACCCCCAAGCCACTCCCACACAGAAAACTTGCTAAAACGGGCTGCTTCTCATTGTTAAGTTTAATAGTTCAAGCTGTAAACTGGGTGACCTCAACAACTATGCCCATTTCAGTTAGGTGTGAGTCAATCCGATGCACCCTCTGTCAGCATAATCCTGTTATGAGGGACTACAGAGGGGGCAAAACCTAGACTTTTCTTCCGGTCAGCATCTCACATGCACCTAGTGCTCACAGCCAAGTATTTGCATGAACATGATGACCTACTCCAGTCCACACAAGCACAGTGAAAAGTCCGTTCCATTTAACTATGGAAGTAGAGGCTTCGAGGGAGGAAGTCACTTGCTCACAATCATATGCTGATGAGTAGCCAACTTGGGAGCCAAAACCAAGGCCACCACCCCCACTGTGGGCTACGTCCAGTACTCCTGCAAGGGGGAGCAGAAATCCACTCAGTAATAGAAAGGGATTGCTGTAAGTGACGCAGGCTTCTCCACCCCGGCCACTGGCCTCCTCTCCCCGTAGGTCTGAGGCCACCACTCCCATGCTAGTCCACAGTATTCAACTGGACTTGGAGAGCTGCTGTCTTTTCTGAAAACAGAAGTCTCCAAGCCTGGTCACTGCATTCAACTTCAAGCAACAAGGCCAATCCCACTTGCCACCTGGACCTACCACATCCCCTCCTCTTTGCTCACCGCTGTGGACTTAACTTTTTGCTTGTGCCCCTCCTGGCTATTCCTGTCACCTCAAGATAGGGCCAGTGGATAAAGAGGCAGCATCAAGTAACATGCTGAAAAAAGAAGGGAGAAGGGATAGGTGTGAAGGATAGTTTTTTATTTGCCTCTTGGAAGCAAAGACTGTTTCTTAGTCTTTGTAAGTCCCCACCCTGCCCAACATAACAAGGTCCAGTCTCAATGCACTGAGCATAGCAGACACCCAGAAATGTGAAAGAATCATAAAACTTTCACATGGCTGTGGAAAATTGAATATACCTAGGCCGGTCATAGTCATGTTTCTCTGATAAAACAGGTAAGTAGCTTAGAACATGGGTTTTGCACCTACAAGCCCACGCCTTGCACTGACTAGTACAATATTGACAAGTTAGTTTGTCTCTGTAGGTCTCTGTTTTCTCGTCTGTAAAATGGACATGATTATATCTCATTGATGTAGTCCTGAGCAGGACTGGCAGTGCTGAGTCAGGAAAAACGGGGAGTACTCATATGAATGGTTGTCTCTACAATCAGGCTACCTAATTTGGAATCTGAATGCAGCTATGAGACTTGGATAAGTTTTTTAACCTCCATATGCCTCAATTTCTTCATATATAAAATAAGGATAATAATAGTACCTATATTATAGTATTGATCTATGAATTAGTTAATAGATGTAAATGGCTAGAAATAGTGTCTAGTGCAGAGCAAATGATTAGTACAGATAGCTATTGTATTTATTAGAATTGGATGAGGACTGAATAATGGAATACATAGAAACTTCCTAGCATGATGCCTAGCACTATGACTAGAGAATCAGCACTCAGTAAATAACTATTATTTTTTCCTCATCTGTAAAATTGGATTATAATAGTTCTTCTCACACAAGGTTGTTTTAAGAATTAAATTAATTGCTGTATGTGTGTGTGTGTGTGTGTGTGTGTGTGTGTGTGTGTGTATAGAGAGCTCTACTCTCTGTAGAGCTATATAAGATTGTTCACATGCATTATTATTAATTTTATTATTGGGGTACTGATTCAACAAATATTGTTATGTGTTAACTGTGCATGCTTACATTTGAGATACAGAAATGAATAATATCCATGCCTTCAAGGTGGAGATGAGTAGGTAACAGCCTAGGACAAATACACAAATAACTATATTACACTAGGCAGAGGTGAGGAACGCTTTGATTGGCACAATAAAGCAAATGCCACGGGACACCAGGGAAGGGCAAGCAGATCGCCCGAGGTGGGGGCAGGTGCTCAGGAATGGCTGCAGTGAGGGCAAAGGAGCATTAACAGGGCCTGGGAGAATTGGGACAAGCGGAGATAGAGGTGAGAGAAATTCCTGGTAGAGAGATCGACAAGAGCAAAAACCCGAAAGCAGGAGTAGAAAGGGAGTATTTAGAGAGCTGCAAGCTTGCCAGCATTCAGAAGCACATACCCCTGGCAGAGAATGGGCAAGAGAAGAGTGAGAAAGCAGACCCCGGGGGACAAGGAGGCCAGATGTCCCGGAAAGCCAGGGCAAGCCCAGGAGGGCCATGTGATTCTCACTAATGAAATGGAGGGCAGATGTGGTAAGGACCGTCTTAGGATGATGATTTGCAGTCAAACTAAAGAATCGCATGTACTGGAAGCGGAGACAGACCGGAGAAATGTTTCTCTGGGTCCGGATCTGAAGTGGCAGAAATTAGGGTAGTTTCCTAGCTCCTTTGCAGCATCTCTCAGATTTCATAATTGTGTTTCATCCTTTATACTGGCCTGTAAGATCCATGAGAACTGAGCATGGGAGTCTTTCCTTCCTTACATAGCCCCAGGGCTTACCACAGTGACTGGCAAATAGTAGGAGCTCAACAAAGACTCAATGAGCAAATGAATGTTTCTGTGTTCCCACGGCCTTCAAAAGGACTCCCAAAGTGGTCCAAAAGTGGTCAGCAGATCCTCCAAGGAAGTTGTGCCTACCTTTAATTTCAGCAAACAAGTGGCTCCAGGCCCCAGGATAATGTAGAAGAATTTAAAATTCACTAAACAGAAATGCAGGACTTTTGTCATGATCCTTCAAATATATATACTGTCATTTTAGAAAATAAAATAAGAAAGAACTGGGAGAAAGGGAAAAAAGGAAACCTGGAGCAGAAAAAAATCCCTCCCATAACTGTCTGTTTCTTAGTTATTTTAATTAGCCATCTTCTGGTTTCAGTCCTCCCTTTTTGAAAAAGGAAAAAGAAAAGAAAAGAAGGAGGGAAGGAAAGAAAGAGAAAGAGAGAGAAGAAAAGAAACTTGCCCAAGAAAGCTATGAGTTTGGGCAACTGGTTTTGTTGTCTTCTAAAGCCTTATATGACCTGGATCCCTTCTCGGCTCAAGTTGGGGAGAAGAAAAGAAATTCAACTGGTTTCAGTTGTTAAGGATTTAGGACAAGCAGCTGATAGGAGCTTTGCCCACTGTCCTATCCTGACCTTCTTTAAAATATCAATGTCATTGTCTTTCTTCATTCCACTTGGCAAAGCAATTTGGTGCTATGTTTCATGAACAGAGGCACAGAGTGCTGGGGTGGAACAAACAGAACAAACGGAGTCTATCTAATTCAACCCCTTCATATTATAAAAGAGAAAACTGAGGAAAAAGAGGAGAGGAAATGACTTGTCCAAGGTCATCCAGATCATTAATGAGGGAGAACAGGAGATCAGGATGAACACTTCTAATTTGAAGGCTAGTGTTCTTTCTATACGTCATGACACCTCCTTTAATGGAGAACTCACATTTCCCTGAAAAGAGGGTAGCTTTGAAAAGAGCAGACCTGGATTTAAATCCCAGTTCTGCTGTACATTAGCTATGTAACCTTGGGAAAGAACTCAGATCTATAATAACAATAGCCAATATTGCCAAGCACCTATTTTGTGCCAGGCTCAGAAGAGTTAAGAAACTGGTCTAAGGCAGTATAAGTTGCAAGTAGTAGGGCTAGACTTTGAAACCAAATCTGTCTTATTCTAAATCCCATAATTTTTCCAGAATAGCATACTGCTTCTGTATGCCTCAGCTTTCTTATCTATAAACTGTAGAATTTTTAAAAGAATAAATGAGATATAAAGTTCCCAGCACAGCACTTTACACACATTAGTGATCCATAAACAGCATCTACTATTATTTTGAAGAACACATTTTGAATGTATTAATAAGTGTTATACCTTAGATCTGTACCATTTTGATATTACTTGAGAATATTAACTATTATCAAGTATATTCACCATACTCATCAGCCTCTACCATCTCAGTTTCAGCTTTCCTCTGATGTGTCCTCTTAAGGGTTTGGGTTTAAGCATGGAAGATCCAAGCAGAACAGATAAGGCAGGATGGTCACTGAACCTGTTTACCAGTGCTGGAATGCTGAGCCAGACAGGTGAGGTGTGACAAGCGCAGCTACATGTATTCACAGATCCGGGTACAGGAGCCTGGTGGGTTGAACTAACTAGGGGCCAGCGGATAGGGATTTGGGGTGGGCAATGCCTAAGGCAAGCAAACCACCTTCTGAAAGGCGAAAGTATGGGAGCAGCGTCCAAGCTACCATTTTTGGCAAAATAAAGACTTTAGGTAGGAAGAAATAAACCTGGTTAAGTAGATCACCAGAAGAAGAACATAAAAACCAGGATTAAAGCAAAATCCAGTTGGAAGCAATTGAAATTACAAAGGATCTCAGACTTCTGAACATGACAGATGAGTCTTTTTTCTCCTCTGAGTATAAAAAAATAATAAATACCATGAAATAGTCTTGGCCATAAATTGCTATGGATACATTTGCTTGGAGGGAAAGTACAAAAACATTCATGGAAATAAAATCCTCCACCAAATTCAGGATAGTGGTTTCCTCTGAAGAGGGTGGGAGGGAAAGAAGGAAGGAGCAAGAGGAAATGGAAGGTGGGGACTTTAACTCTGTGTGTTGTGTTTAATACCGTTTAAGAAAAAAGAGATCTGAAGCCAAATATGGCAAAATGTTAGCATCTGTTAATTCTGATAGCGAGTACATGACATCTGTTATATCTTTCTGTATGGTTACATATTTAATAATTTAAAATAAAAATATAAAGTAGTAAATAGATTTAAAATCTAATACATTTTACTAATATTAATATGTAGTCATTGTAGAAAATCTGGGGACTTTATGAATAATAACATAGGAAGATAATGAGTTTTAAAAGTTATGATGTTGGCTAGCTGACCTGCTATTTTCCCAGGTATAACAACAGGTTTTACTCCAATGAGAATTCATATCAGACCTTTGTAGTAAGTTACATACTAATAGCCCACAGATGTGTGTTGGAAAGAGAATTTCTGGAGTCTTCAAGTCACACCATCTGGCCATCCATTCTAGAAATGCCCTACTGCTGACCCTTACACTGGCTGGCCAAAAAGTCCCATTTTAAGGTCATAATCATGATCTTGTACTCTCATATGGAAAGAAAACCTGAAAAATGCTTCTGAACAATCAAAGCTAATGTTACAGATTCTACAAACTAGAATTCATGGGTGGAAAACCAGCAAGAATACAGAACTGAACAACACCATCAACCACTGAACCTAATGGGCATTTATAGAACACTCTGCCCAACAGCAGAATCCTCATTCTTTTCAAGGGCACATGGAACATGCACCAAGATAAACCATATTCTGGGTCATAAAACTTATGGATGTCTTCCATGAAGCAGAATTCTTCTGACCCTCATTCAGAAACAAGCCTCATTTTACGTTAAATTGGAGGACTATCTGGAATCTCTGACCACAGCATGACAGACAAGCGAGAAGAATTGTTGCATGTCAGCAACACACATCAGTAATAGTGGGCTGCCAAGCCATTTGGTAGGAAACCAAAGAGCTATAAAATATAGGTACAAGGGCCCAGAGCATAGCAGTCTAGGACCATCTAGTTCAGGGCAAATAGTAACAAGCCCAGAAATACCTAGGGGCAGTCCTATACTGGTGCACTCAGTGGTTTAGTAGAAATGGCATTGAGTCAGCTGAGGAAGGTTTGGGCCTGGCTCTGCTACTAACCCACAAGAGGCTGTGGACCAGTTCCTTTCATTTCCCTTTTCTGGGGGACTAGCTTCCTCTTGGGCAATATGGAGACACTAGAACCTAGTGACTAGATTTCTGAGATGATTTCCACTTCTACCTTTCTGTGACTATTTTTATGTTCATTCTAATTCCCCTGGGTCTTCAAGGAAAGGATGAATAATTCTTGGTAATCTGTGTTTCAGCAGGCAGGTGATGGTCTGAGACCTTCAGAGGGCATATTTGCTTACATGGACTAGCTTACTCCCCCCACAATCCGGGGTATGCTCAGACATATCCCAAAAGGTTCCACAAGGACATATTTACAAACAGCTTCCAAACAGCAGTAAAATGGCAAAACAAGCCTTGCAAGAGAAATTCTGTATACCAGACAATTTAATTCTGAACAATAGACCACATGAGAATGTATAAATAACTAATTATGCTGGACAACATGAACAGCTTTTTTGGATGATTGCAAAATTGGGGAGGAAGGAAATGTGATGGGTATTTATATATTTGGGCTTCAGTCAAAGATTTCATATTCATTCTTAAGCAATTTGACTTACAAAATTAGCTCAGACTAGAACATGGTCAAACGACTTGAAACTGGAAGAAAGTCTGCTATCCCAGGGGGATGGTTTGTGCCTAAGCATCCAGGGGAATGCAATGGAGGGTTGGGTGTGTGCTCCTGCAGTCTCTGCAAGATGCTCATTGAGAGATACCTTGGTCTCCATGACGACCTACAGAAAAAGAGTAGAGATTGTTTTAGGGCATTTGTAATAAATGTTCCAATGGGAAGTCCAGTTCATCGTGTTACCACACAAGCACACGCTCCTGGATACTTAATTCCACATTTTTTCCTGGGTTCCTACTGTGTCATCAGCACTATGCCAAGTCTTGAAGATACACAGACTGCCTCTCTGTAAGGTGCGTGGGACACCTCACTTTTAATCTTTATTTGTGTGTTTATTTGTTTAAAGGTAACTCCTGCAATAGACTGCGAGCTACAGTGTCTGTCTTGTTCATGGCTATCTCATCAGTACCCACTATGGTGCCTGATACATCAGGGTGCATAGTAAATATTTTTAAGTTCTTTTTTGAATAAATGGATATATCTTTACAAAGTTGGATTTGAGCAAGACTTTGAAAAATATTTCGACAAAGAGAGATATATGAGAAGAGAATTTCAGGAGAATAGATGAACATAACCAGAAGCAAAGAAGAGGAAAGTACAGATAGAAGTGACTGAAATGGTCACAGAGATCACACCAGTGCTTACCACAGAGGATGTGCCAAGAAATAGCTGTGGAAACCACCCGTGATTTTTGAGGAAGAGAGATAAGATTACCAGAGCTTGGTGTTAGAAAAGTGGCTCAAGAATCTCCATGAAGGATTGATGGGTGGAAAGAGAGACTGGAGAGAGATTATTAGAAGGCTGC
The DNA here is from genome assembly GCA_004363605.1 of Indri indri. Lineage (NCBI taxonomy): Eukaryota > Metazoa > Chordata > Mammalia > Primates > Indriidae > Indri > Indri indri. The sequence continues at coordinate 16,905 of RJWJ010011936.1, read as the reverse complement.
AAAGGTGATCCATGCAAAAAGCAATGGGGAGGGTCAAGCAGGGCAGCTACGTTCTGAATGAAAAGATCACAGACTACAGAACGATTAGATAGAATTGTGTGCAAAGAGAAAGGAGAAGGAGAATTCAGCAATAATCCTCAAGTTTCTATCTGGGAGGATGGGTGAAGGGGGAGGAGCTGTGAGCAGAGATTGCAAACACAGCAAAAGGAGGAAGACTTTGGGATGGAAGTAGGAGAGTTGGGTGTGGACATCTGGTATTTGAGGTCCAGAAGAGCCATCAGTGGGAACCCTGCAGCAGGAAGAGAGAGATCAGGACTAAGGTGTGGATTTAGGTGGCACCTGCCCAGAATGGCCTGCTGGAGCTGGTGGGCCAACTCAGAGTCCCAAAAATGCCCTGGGACAAACCCCCTGCATTTTTCCTACTGAGTAACTCAGCTTGTCAGCTTGTGCCTCAGACAATGGTTCCAGAAGAAGGGTTTCAGAATGTTCCAGTCTGCTAGGACCTTATACCTGCCTCCTTTGCTGGGCACTGGGTAGCAGAGGCATGTTCTGCATGTCATTGCACTGTTGTCACAAATGTAGGCATCATTCTTGGATACTGAAAAATCACCTCTCTAACTTGCAGACCTTTTCTACGACCTCTCCTTCTGCTGTGTCCTTCTAACCAGTGCATGAAACCTGAGCTCCCCATCCCTTTACTTTCTCTCACCCCAAGCTGCAAGTAGCCGAAGCTAAGTTCTCCCTGACCATGTTGAAACTTATGTCCCCATTAAGGAAATGATGGACTTGTTGTTGGGGGCAGGGAGAATCTTACACAGAGCTAGAAAAAATTCTCCTGAAAGTATAAACTTGGGCTTTGGCTGATAGAAAAATTATACCCCTAATTGTTTCTGAACTTAAATAATAAGCAGATCCAGTCAAGTGCCAGACTGGTGTGGAAGAATTTCCCAAGGTGTGGAGTGCCACAGTGTTAGTTGATCATGACAATGGATGGAGAGAACTTTGTTTCTCACCAGTCATCCAGGGTCAGGAGTGGTAGACATATTCAGCTCTCACAGAGTTTTTTCTTGAAAGTGAAAAACAAAGGCAGGATGAGAACACAACCAGCTGCTTCCTTCAGGAGACCTGCTTTGGCAGGACTGGCCCCTTACAGATACGCCAAGAACGAAGTTTTTACTACCAACAAGCACTCAGAGTTAGAAGTTCCTAGAATTACTTCCTACTGGAATCAAAGAATCACAGGAGTACAGTGGGGTCAGATGTGAGATGCGAAGTGATTTTTAACCCTGACCCACACTCTGATCCCAGTGGAGAATTTAACAACCTCTGAGGTGAAGGTGATCCTGCCCTAATAGCTTATAATCCAGATAAATCTTTTATTCTTTTTAGTATTCTAAAGTGTTTAGTTTGAGACTTTTTATAGGAGCAAAAATATTTCTGTAAGGCAAACAGTCCTAGAAGAGGACCATAGCACAGTCCCCAACCTCTAAAGGAGACCCATGATTTTCAACTCCATTTCTAAGAAATTTACCTTGTCTTTGATGTGAATAATTCATAACATTCTTTTCCTTACCGTGGGAAACAGAAAAATTAGATGAGAAAAGGCCCAAGTTCAAAACCTGCTCTGTCACTTACAGGCCGCTTGGTTTCTTCCCTGGGCCTCAATTTAAATTGCCAAAACCAGGGATGATCCTTGTCTGAGTAATCTCAGGTTATTATGAAGAGTAGATAATATGCGTATATGGGGAGGGGCTTTGTGATTATTAAGCTCTCCGCACATAAGAGACTGTAATCATTCACTGACTTAAACCTGTCACATGGATTTTCTCCAACCTCACTTGCTGCTTTGCTTTCCCTTAGGGTCATGAAGTATTGGTACAAGGCTGTCACTAGCCTTCTTCGGGTGCTTTCTTTCTGTCTCTGTCTCCGTCTCCAGAGGAACCAGCAACGAATCATATCTATAGAACGCAACTCAGCATCTCCTGTCTGTTAAAGCTGCTTGCACTGCTTATATTATAGCAAATAAAATAGAAGACAGTAGATTTATTCCCACCATTGATAATCTATAAGGCATAGCCAAACTGATCACAGAAAACTGGATCAACCAACCTTGCCTAGAATAATCTCAATATAAAGGAGTTCATTATGCTAGCTGGGAACTTGGGGGCCAGATCATCATGGGTTCAGTGGGCCTCTCCTGACTAGGTGGCCCCAGCAAGGTCACCTAACTCCTCACGATTTCCTTATCAATATAATTTGGCCAATAATAACCTATCAAAAGTTATTATCAATATGAAATTAAATTAGATATTGACTATAAAAGTGTTCCATAGTAAGTCCCCAAGCATATTTGGGTTCCTTCCTTCCTCACATAGCAGAGAAAAGAAATGATAATTTAAAAAATAATAATAGTAATAGCTAATGCCTTATAACATTTGTAATATAGCAGGCACCGTTCGAAGAGCTTTACATATATTAACTCACTTAGTCCTCGTAACAGCTCTGATGTAGGATCCTGTTTTCATCTGCACAATATAGGTGAGTGAACCAAAGCTCAGTGAGATAAAGTACTTACCTGAAGTCACATAGCTCGCAGGGGTGGAACCAGGATTTAACTCAGGCAGTGCAACACTAAAGCATTGTGTAACCTACCACGCCACAGTGCTGCCTATGGTTATGCATATAAATCAACAGGGTCCTTTCAGCTTTAGATTCCAAGAGTTGATGCATAGGCTTTCCCCTCTATGAATCTGGAATGCCTTCCTAGAAAAAACGTATTCTAATTAGTTTCTTTAATCTCTCAAAAGTGCTTTTTTGTCATTTGTAATGATTCAGCTTCTGACAAGCTTGTTAACTGAATGTTATTATTTTTTCCCCACCTAAACTACCTTTGGAAAGTTCACACACATCATGCGGTTATTTATGATTTGAGGAAGAACAACACGCATATAAACTGAAAAATATCTATTAAAGTTAGAACTATTACATAACAGTGATTGATTTGATTTTACTGGTTAGCTACCTGGGGAAAAGGGCAGGTAATTGGGTATTTACAGGAGAAGGTCAGGAGCAGTTTTCTGGGAGGAGTCACTCAGATCCATTCCAGAAGCCTTTGCTCAGTTTTTCCTCCCCTGAAACCATCCCACTGCAAAGCAGGAAAGGAAAGCGCTGTGTCTACATTTGCTTATGACTGATTCACTTTTCTCACAAAAACTGCACTCTGATCTAATTTGCTGTGACATCTCTAAAGGCCCTTTTGTCTACAGAATAAAACCAAACCTCAGTTGGGCCTCAAGGGTCCTCCACTATTGTCTGGCTCCAGGTCACTTCTCCATTACTCTCCACCACCAGACTTCAGACCTTTGCTCCTCCCCCAAAATGCTCTAAGCTCTCCATAGCTCAGGCAGGCCCCTCCTCCTCTAACTCTGCCAAAGTTCTAGTAAGTTTTCAAGACTCTGTTTAAACTGTACTTTTTTTACATATATGTCCCAGATAACCCGAATTCAGAAATAATCTTTTCTTCCTTACATTTTCCATTGTACAAAATAATTCTTCTCTTTCAGAATTGAACCTTTATCATCTGGCATTAAATTTCGTATGTGTGTCTTCCTGTTTCACCAGAATGAGCCCCTAACTGGCAGGATGAAGGTCATATTCATCTCCTTATGGTCCTTCATTAACGCAGTTCCTGGCAACAGGAAGCTTTTAATCCATTTTGGTTTGTTTAAATTGAGCTTCTTACACAGCAGAGTGAAATTATTTTGTGACTATACAAAATAAAATTATTTTAGCCTTGAGAGAACCCACCTCTAAAGACTACATCATCAGCCAATGAACTTTCCTCACAGTAACTACAAGGTAATACAAGCCACCAATTTCTGAGAGCCAGAGGGAAAACTCAGCTTTAAGCACTTGGAGCTTTATTTAACTAAAGGAATCATTGCACCAGAAAGCAGGATTGTGATTTCTCTTATTACCCGGAATATGAATAAGAGTTATTATAGTGACAAATTAGAGAAGGAATCATTGATTTTTAGAAAGAAAAATTAATAAGGCACAATGAACAGATTCTATTCAGGCATTCTTTGCATAGTCTCCCTAATAATAATAATTCACTTTGTAGTACTTTACAGTCGGTACATCAATATATGATTGCATTTTGATATTGACATAGCTAGACTCATTGCCAATTTACAGATAAGAAAACTGAGGTCTAGGTAGGCAAAGAAACAAAGAACTATTAAGTGCTAGACTTGGATTTCAAGTCCAGGATCTTTCAAACCCTGGCTTCTCTTCTCCCAGCATTGCCAAAGGCCTCAGGAACCTCCTTGAGGGTAAGTCTTGCAGGCCCCCGGGTGTCCTTGTCAGAGACCTATGTGTGTTTCTGTGCTACCCCAGCCATCTTTGGCGGGGCACACTTTATGTGTCTCAGTGCTGTGGAATCGCTCGAGAGTGTTTCGGTGTCCATGGTCCTCTAGGCCTCTAATGACATTCCAGAAACTTACTTTCAATTTTTTTATCCAAGTTCCTTGCCTTCAAGAAATAACCTATGTCTTAACTCTCTAAACCTCTCCTTCTTCCTATTATCTTCACTCTGCCCAATAAACTGCCTCATTCTTTCCATTGTCTTCTTTCAAAATGAAATCAGGGATATAACTGTACTCAGAGGAGGAATTGTTCTAACTGAGCTAAAGCCTCATCTATTTTAGTCACACATTAATTGGCAATATAAACTTCCCCGTGCCTAGAACAGAGCTTGGCACGTAGAAGGTACTTAATGCACATTTACTGTTGAGTAAGGTAAATAAAATAAGAAATAACAATATTAATCATCATACTATTAAGAGGTATGAAGATAATCACAATAAAAACTAGAGCAAGAATGATAGAGAGTCATTACCTGTGAGGTGGTGGGAAGGGCATGAATTGGAAACCTGTTGCCTTTGTTATGTGCCTTGTGGCGTATTTGACTTCGGGGTGGAGTTAGCCTAATCCAAATTGTAGCCTTTGCTCAGCTTTTCTACCTGAAAATGGTGCCTTTCCCACCTGAAAACGGAAAACCACCCACCAAGGAGAACAAAGGCATTGTGTCTGCAACTGTTTTAACCATATGTATATATTACTTTAATAAAAATCTAAATATTAAGTATGTTTTGCAAATCAATAAGTTTATGTTCTTTGTCACTTGTGGTATCTGGGTTGTATAAACAAAGGACCAAAAGCCTCTAGCAACAGACCTTCCTTTCATTCTCCTTGTAGCTTGGAACAACAAAAGGTAAAAATTGAAGAAATAAATAAACACTAACAGGAAGCCCAATCCCCTTCCACATGCTTTCTAGGTGGCTTTCTAGACCCTCTTTCTATCAATTCTCTCACGAACCAGCTCCCAGAGTATATGCCATGGCCCCAGACCACTCCCCAGATCCTCCTGTCCAACTGAGTCTCAGGCCTCCTGATCCCTGGGCAGCACGGTCCATGCAGAGGGAAGGAGGGAAGGTCCCTCCAGGCTGGTCTACCACAACATGCGCGCATGACTTCTGACTAGCCTGATCACGGATGCTGAATGTGACTGGCCTACCATACTGAAAATGACACGAATGCAGCAAAAGTTCAAGATCAGCGTCTGAATTTGAAATCAAAGAAGAGAGACAAAGAACATTGCGTGCAAGCAGATTAGTACTCTAGGCCTATCTCTGCTGTCCAGGGACGGTGGGTACCTGAATGAGCCAACTGCTGCTCCCCTACAAGAGGAGGACAAAATCCTGCCTTGCCAACCTAGTAGGGTTGCTGTGAGAATTGAAGGAGATCCTAGGCATGAAGAAGGTTTAGAAACTACAAGTCTCTGTACATTTTGAAAGATTGTAGTTATCATAAATTGAGTTGGAAAGAGGAGAAGAAATTGGTTTTTCTCCCTCGTCTGGAACTTTGAGTCACAAAGCAGCTAACTCAGCAGCTTTGGGTAGACATAGGGGAGGAATTCTGGCCTCCTGCCTTCTGTCCAGGTTGTTAAAATCCAGCATTTTGCCCTGGAATAGAATGCATCACATAGAGTGTAATCTTTAAAAGCAACCCAGAGGGGCTTTCCAGGCCCACCCCCCAGGACCTGGAAGACAGTTGTGCTGACTCTGTGAAACCTATGCTCTCTCCCCAGGCTTAACCTTCAGTGTCAAATGCAGAAAATAGGCATTGAGAGCCTACAGCTTCTGAGGAAACTGCCCCCTGACAACCTTGTGAGAAATGATGTTATCGTCCCATTCCCAAGATGAGGCTTGGGGCTGAGAGAGACAATCTCCTATGTCCAGGTCTCCTCTGTTAAGCTCCTGGCCCTGAATGGCCACTCAATGTGGGTGTCAGAACCAGAGCTCCAGGCTAGGCTGGGCCAGAGTGGGGTAGACAGATCACCATTCTCCCTACCTCTAAAGCCCTGACTCTCCAGAGAGGTCCTAGAGGTTTCCAGAGGGTGGTCTCCAACCATGTAACAGTAGTGCCTAGGGGGAGAGGTTGACAGGTTTTGCTTTCTCAAGTCTGTTTCTGGCTTCTCCACTCTTAAAGCAGGCCCTTCCTGGAAACTGTCATACCCAGGACACATCTCCAGGATCTTCCTAAGGAAAAGAACCCTCTGGGGGTGGCACACCCAACTCAACCTCACACAGGCTCAGCGAGCACAGCCTGAGCAGGTTCCCAACCAGCCACGGTCTCATCTGAGGGCATCCTGGTTTCCTGTAGACATCGGGGCACACCTGCAATAGGTTCCAGAAGGGATCACCTCTTGGTGTCTGGTCAGGGCGGACGTGGGAGAAAGGGCTGTCATTGTGGAGGTGAAGCAGCCGTTATATGCTCTCCGGTTCACAGGCTCTCTGTGAGCTTTGTCTCAGATTTTGTTCTATCTGCCTCAGCCCTTGATAATATAGGTTACAGTTCAAGATTAGGGGATATTGGCTCTAGGGTACCCTTAAGGTGGAAATTTCACTGTATCTCTGGATCTGGAATCAAGACTAGGGTCCCAAGTGGAACACACTCCTCTCCGGTAGTGGGGGTGGATGCTCCCGCAGGGTTGACCAACTGCTCTGCCCTTACTCCGTCCACCCGGAAGAGCCACCTCTTCCATCTGTGCTTCAGGGAAGCGCCTGGGCCCTCAAACTCCCACTCTGGGCTTCAGGGGTTCCTGTTGCTCACAGCCTCCTCTGGCCCCTCTGACCATGGCCTGGGGCTTCCCGGTCTGGGCTCTGGAGAGTCACACTTTGCGTCTATAGCAACTTGGGCCCAGAGACAGATTCTGGCCCTGAGCTGCAGAAGAGTGCCCCAGTCTGGACCCATCTCATGGGGCCAGGCACTGTGGGGGAGGGTCTCTTAGAGGGCTGGGAGCATGAAGGGACCTGCTCAGAGGAGGACAGGCAGCAGCTACTGCTTAGGCTCCTTTTGTGCTAGCATCTTCCAAGGAGGAGGTAGGTTGGCTTCCCCTGACCTGTGGCAGTGGGCTGGGGGGGATTAATTCTGGCATCTGTATTCTGAAGGGGCAGCTGGATACAGCCAGGGCAAGCAGGCGTCCCTGCTGGGCCAGTATGTGCAGACTATGGAAAGCCTCCCTTGGGCTAGAAATGGGCTGGATCTGCCCTCTCAGCAGGGTGAAGGCCACAGAGATGGGGCAGAAAAGGAACAGTCACAGTATTTCAGGCCTCAGAGTTTGAGGTTCTTTGGAAGGTTCTGGGCACAAACCTGGACTGGAGTTGCTTCAGAGAGAATTCATAGATCTAGTAGTGCCCAGGGAGAGGGAAAAGACTTGATTTTGAAAGGAAGCATGGTTGGGCTTGGTTGGATAGCTTCAGTCTCTGGAAATAAGCCCATGGCTCTCTCATTCTGAGCTCTCCTCCATCTGGCAGAAGAGCCCATTGCTAAACAGGGTCCTGTCAAATTCCTCTGACTTGAAACCTAGTAGCTCACAGGTAGAAGGGCTAGGTTTGGAGAGTGGGTTTAGAGTGGCTAGACTGGCCAGATTGCAGTTCCCAAATTCAGTCAAACCCTTCCACCTCCACACTGCCTCCCCCAAAGGCTGCAGGAAGCCCAGGCTTGTGGACCCAAGCACCTTGTCAGGAGAACACATGTCTAGGCAGAGGGAGAAGGCAGCCAGGCCAGGCGCCATGTCAGGAAGTCCTAGCAGGGCCCTGGGTAGCAAGCAGAGCATGGAAGCAAGTGAGTAGAGATTCAGGCAGTGATCCAGGTTGAGGGAGCCTAGGAGGAGGTCCACATCCCCATACCTGGGCCAGGCTCAGGGGCAGGCCAGGCCAAGGAAGGATTGAGAGCAGGAGAAGCGAGTCAAGTATATCAGCAAGAAGACAGGACCCCAATCCAAGAGAGTTTATTAAGGCTGGGCCTCGGGCAAAGGAGGAGCAGAATTGGGCCCAGTTCTAAGTGCAGAGAGAGGAACGACAGCACCTGGTCCAAAGGCTGTGAGCAGCCAGGCTGACTTGGTGCTGATTTCCTAGGGATATTGACTCGGGGCTTCTTAAATTCTAGCTGACTTTTTCCTTAATAAAAACAGAATTTACCAGCTGTAGAACTTAGGGCAAGGCTGAGCTTTTATAGGGCCTATGCAGAGTCTAATACAGGTTACCAGAAGGAAGCCTAGAAAGCCAAAGGGAGTCCCTGTAAGCCCCAAGTCCTTTCTTATTTTCCTGTTTGACTTTTTTTTTTTGGAGACAAGAGACTCAGTCTGTTGTTCGGGCTAGAGTGCAGTGACATCATCATAGCTCACAGCAACCTCAAACTCTTGGGCTCAAGCAATCCTACTGCCTCAGCCTCCCGAGTAGCTGGGACTACAGGCCCATGCCATCACGTGTGGCTAATTTGTCTATTTTTTGTAGAGACAGGGTCTCGCTGTTGCTCAGGCTGGTCTCCAACCACTAGCTTCAAGCCATCCAACTGCCCCGGCCTCCCACAGTGCTGGGATTGCAGGCTTGAGCCTCCACACCCAGCCCCATTGGACTTTTAATAAACCCCATCACCTGTGGGCCTCTGTTACTCCACGTGCAAAATAAGGCTGTTGGATCACAGCAGGGCATCCAAACTGCTGTCTAGGAAGGCCAGGGATCCGAGGAGGGGCTCCCAGGCCCCTGCGGGGATCCTACAAGAAGGAAACTCAACCCCCTACCTGCCATCGCCTGGAGCAGTTCTCTTTTTAAGTTTAATACATTGGGTTTTTATGTAAGATTTTATTTGGAAATGACAACAAGAAAAAGAATAAAAAGAAAAGGGGGAGAAAGAATAAAAATAAAAGCAAAGAAAGAAGAAAACACAAATAAGAGTGTCAGCTAGACCATCTCCAAGCAGCGCTGCAGCCTAGTCCTTGCCACAGGGCTCTCTTGCCCACATTTTCAAGAACCACTTCTGTTTCTTCCTGCCATCCTCTCTGGGAAAAATCCATACATAAGCCCAGAAAAAGCCACTGCTTAGATCTCATTTCCCAGCTCTGAGGAGTGCTGGCTCACAGAGAAGGAAATTGGGGGGTTCTTGCGGGCTGAGCGGGAGGAGACCTGGGGCCCCAAGCTGTAAACCAGGCCCAGAGGTTTGGATTCCCTGCAGCTTGACCTTCAGATGCCCCTCTCAACTCCAGAAACCTTCGCACTCACGCCCAGGCTTAGGGAAGCATGCCCAGCTCCCAGGCCCACTCTGAAGAGGAGTTGTTTTGATTTTTCAGGAAAAACTGCTCATAGCCAAACCTTCCCTCCCAAGAACAACACAGGCAGGGATTTTCTACGTGCTTGGGAGTGAAAATTTTGGGAGGCACTTTGCCACTGCCTGGCCAGTGAGATCCACAGATAACACCCCTACCTGAAACAGAACATATGGCTCAGAACTGCTATTTGTTTTTACACTACACACCTCCCACCCTTGGCAAGCCTTGGGCTTCCTGACATGTTTTAAATGTCTTAGTTCTACCATTGCTCCCTGACGGTGCTGCTCATCTCAATACCCTGCCCACAAGGCCAGGAACTCACAAGAGCTTGGAGATGTGGCCAGCCCAGATTGAACTGAGGATTCCCTTTGTACACACACACACACACACACACACACACACATACACACACACACACCATCCAGTGACAGCACTCTGCACATAAGAGGAGGATTTGTTGAAACCACCTGAGAACATACGCAATACGGTAGTGGAATGAGCACTGGACTAGGAGTCAGGAAAGGAATCCTTCTCCATGTGAGCTCAGATGAGTCAGGCCTGTTTCTTCTTGTGTAAGCTCAGGGGGTTCCTTCATGCAACCAGTATTTCCCTCTGGCCTGCCCTGGGGGGCCTGGCTCCCCTTGGTCATGGGAGTGCGTGTAAGCCACACTGGGCACACGAACTCGAGAGAGCGGGGTGGGGGTGGGGGTGTCAGATGTCAAGGTCAGTTTTGCCTCTAGTGCAAATACCTAAAGAAACAAATGAGACACTTTCTTATCCCTCTGAAAGTTCACCGTGTAGTGTGGTAAATGCTCTCATAACAATTACCCGGCTATTAAGGGAATGCAGAGAGGGTGGTCCTGGAGTGTGTCCCACAAGAGATGACATCTAAGTTCAGTTTTAAAGGCTGAGCACCTCTTTGCCAGACAAAGAGGGGAAGGAAGGCAGAAGGGAGAATACGGATGGAGTTTGGTGGGTTGGAGGAATTTCAATTCTCCAACGACTAGACATCGGTGGGACGGGAAGGGAAGGGGAAGTAAGAGATTAGGCAAATCAGATCTCCAGGGGCTTGTGTATGTCATGCGATGGGGTTTGGATTTTTTTTTTTCCCTGAAGGCAATGGGAAAACACTGAAATGCGAGGAAATCACATACTCACATATGTATTTTAGAACTCTCAGTCTGGCTGTCTTGCAGGGCATGATTTGGAGAGAAAAAAATGGAAGGCAGGGCAATCACTCAGGCGGTAGGAAGCAAGGGCTGATGGTGTCCCTGCCCACGTCAGGCCCAACGAGAGCGAAGACGAGGAAAGTGAAATCTAAGTACATAGTAAGGGCCATTCCTGAATGAGCATTTTCCCTCTCCAGCTTTCTAGGACTCCAGAGCTAAAGAAATCTCTCTTGCACACATCTCACCTCCCGTTTTACCCCCTCCTCCCACTTCCCACACACTGCGGAGCCGGGCTGGCCCCTCCCACTCCTCCGCTGCTCGGGCGAGGCTTAGATAATAGGCGTGGCAGCAGGCCCAGGCATCCCCGCCATCTTCTCCACCAGCATGTTCTGCTGCCTGAGCAGTTGGCTGCCGCCGTGAGTGTTAATTGGAGAGACATCTGAAGTGACCAGACTGGTTACGCCGCCGCCATGATAGACACACTCCATCTGCTCTAACCAGGCGCGTCTCAGCACACACAGGAGGCCGGCCTGGTTCCCTGTGCCCAGGACTCATTAGAAGTTATTCAAAGAAGTTAGATTCATGGTCTTTTGAACAGAAAACTGCCTCAGAGAACATTGAGTCCACGCCCTTTGCTTTGCTGAGGAGGAGAGTAAGGCCCGGTCTTGCCCAAGGTTAGAGCTCATGGCCAGGTCTCCCAGTCCTGTCCTCTGCCCCTGGTAGGTGGGTAAGACGTAAGCTGAGGACTGCACTTCTAATATTTCGTTTCCTACACAGATTTGCTTAAACTACCTACTAACTAGTAAGTGATTATGACTTGACTGTAGAATGGCATTTTGTACTGAGCCTATCAGTTTCTTAAACATTTTTAATTTATTACCTAGCAGACGGTTCTTTAGAAATAGTCTAATCCGGTGGTTTTATTACTGGCATTTGTTTATTTGTAATATTTGCTTTGTTTTATAGTAGCAGAACTTTTTCTCAGGTGGTAAAGCTGAGGCTCCGAAAGGGAAGCACTTGGGCATTCATTCATGACCCATGGCGTAAGTGGCAAAGCACAATTAGAACCAAGCTCTCATAATCCCAAAGGCACATGGCACAGTATCTTCTTTGATCTTCACAACAATCCCACTGCTACCCACTGTCCAGCTCTGACATTGCTACGGACAGAGAGGAGGAGGGGCTAGCTCAGAGTTCCATGATAAAAACGTAGTGGGTGTATACCTTTGTTATTGGAAGCCCTAAAATCCTCCAGTGTCTCTTTTAATATTACCTGATCTTGGTATGGCACTTTCTAATTATTAATGCATATTCACATACATAATTCCACGTGCACTGTGAAAAAGGTCTTGTATGCCCATTTCACAGAAGAGGTAGAGAAAAGACAAATGCCACACAGGCAGTAAGAGTCAGCGCCAAGATCCAGCATTCGCAGTGTTCAGATGCCCATTGGGACCCCTAAACCCTGTAGTAATTGCTCATCCTAGGAGTACCCAGGCTACTCATTTTTTATTGAAGGTAAGAAACCTGGAAGAGCCAAAGATATAAATGCAATAACTTAAATTGATACTTTTGCATCAGTTGCTAATTAGATGAACAATTAGCCAAAATATATATGGGAAAAGGAGCCAGTTTGGAGAAGAAAGGAGATGAATTCAGTTTAGGACATCTATTGATGCCAAGGTGCATCTAGGTGGAGATGCCAGCAGGTGGATAGAATTTCAGAACCTTAGAGGATGAACCTGGTGATGGACCTTAACTGAGAGATAAGGACCCCTTTCATCTGGCTGCCACTCCTTTTTTGGGATAAGGGTCACAGCTCACATAACCTTCTTAAACGAGTTGCTCAGAACTGTCAATATGTGGCAGAAATTCTAGTTCTCAAGACTGAAACATGCGTTACAATAGGAACCACCACTACTACCAGATGAGTGATTCTCTGATGATATTTCTATGTGTAGAATGAGGGAGTTATTATGGGTGCTATCTTCAAAGAAGCAAGGGCCTCTGTGTACCTGTGATCAAAGATACCCTGTATGGGGCTCAGGCCTGTGAGCAGAGGCAGAGAAGAGAGGGTAAGGAAACAGAGCTCTGGAGGGGCTTGGCTTACTCCCCTTCCTATGCATATGTCCAACCAAGTCCTCCTTCTACTTTCCTGCCGCCATCATTTATTTGCCTTTCCCTCTACTTAGATTACTCTTTATTCCTTCTCATCAAGGCTCAACTCAAATGCCACCTCCTCTGGGAAGGCTTCCATGGTTCACATCTATGGAAATAATACTCTTTCCTTACTATATTGTTTGTATGTCTTTTATGATTCTCTGCCTGTAGTATCTATTACTTTCTATTATAATCATCTATATTTTTAAGGCTGTCTTTCTCACCAAACTAGGAATTTCTTGAGAGCACAGATTCTGTTTGATTTATTTCTGCGAGTCCAGTAGCACCATACATAATGCTGTATATACCCTCAGTGTTCCATAAATTCAGAATCAATGAATAAAAATATGTTTGTGCACTTACGCTATCCCCTTCTCTCTCTCTCTCTCCCTTTAATGGAGTTTGTGTGATCTTCTCATGGGAAGGATTACCTCTTACTAAACTTTCAAAGTATTTTCTTTGAATACGTTTCACATGATCAAAACTCAACTCAGTTGTATAGATAACTGTGACTTACAGCAGAAAGACTTGTAATTATGAGGCTTGGGATAGGATTATGTTGGACAAATATGCAATGAAAGCTCAAGGACAGCTCAGCCTTGGCTCTGGGGTGGGAGAGAAGAAGACACATTAAACCCTGGAAAGAAGAGGATCTGGGCCACAAGCAGGTAAATCTGGGTTAACTGAACAGATATGTGGACTCAGAATTCAGGGAGAAAAACAACGTGGGTCAGTAGAATAGCACAAGAAAGTCTTGAGTCCTGGATGCTAGGCCTGGGTTGATTTCTGATTAACTCTGTGACCACCATTTTCCATGACTACTTCTTCTCATCATTCAAATTTCAACTCCAATGTCACCTGCTCAGAGAGGCCTTCACTGAACACCAAGGTATAAAAGCAGCTCCCATCACCCTATTTTTTATTTTTTATAACAATAACAGAGTATATGAAATTATCTGTGTGTTTGTTTATGTGCTTACTTCCTGCTGCCCGTACTAGAATACAAACGGACTATGAGCAGGACTCTGCCTGTCTGGTTCATATCGGTAGCCCTGTAATTTGTGTTTGACATATTCTAGGTACTAAACACTTGCTGAGGTTGGGAAGTAAGAAAGATAATATCTAAGAAAGTTCTGTCTCTACTAACTGTACAACATTTCATTCTGTATGCCTCTGTTGCCCTTGGGAAGTCTGAGATGAAATATAAATGTAAGGTTCCATCACTACCATAATGGTTCTTCAGTGTGCGGTTAGTTGGTGGCCTAATGGGTTCTCAAGCCTTTTAAAAATTGGTATCAATAACACTTCTTGTTTTTGGTGAGGACTATTTACAATGACTTTTCTAACTTGATTCTACAACCACTTATGGGAAGGTATTATTATCCTTATATCGCAGATAAGGAAACTTGAAACTTAGAAGGGTAAGGTGTATTGCCCAAGTCCACACAAGTTGGACTTGGCCAAGGCGGTGTTCCACTCCAGGTCTTGTGGTCCCCAGTCCTATTTCCACTAAACTTCACCGTGTCTTAGCCATGAGTAAGGTAAATTTGTATCCTGTATGAGAAACATTATTTGTAGGGAAAATACTCTGGTCTGAAGTTGCTAAGGCTCCCATGCTGGCATAAGCAGTTGTATTCACTGGGTCATTTAATTCTTCTCTCTGCCAATGCAAGATCAGCCCAACTGTGTCAATAACACCGGGCTATCAGGCCCAGGGACTCTGGTCACACAAGGAGGGAATGTTATGGTAGAAGGTAGAAGAGTACCTAGGTATCACCTACTTTTTTGCAAACAGGTAAAAAAACTGAGGCCTAGAAGAGAAAGCAACTTCCCAACTCTCCTGAATCTAGGTCACGGAGTCATACCCAGTGTCTCATGAAGAAACAGGGGAAATCAGAACTCCACTTTTTACTTTAGAAAGGGTCATGCCAGATTTGCATTCCTCTCGACCTGATAGGGAAAGCCTGAACTGATGGGGTGAAAGGAATAAGAAGAGCCCCTTCTCTCAGACAGTGGAGAAGGGTACAATCCTGGGCCCCTCAGAGCAAGGTCCACAGCAAGACACTCTCAGGAGCCTGGGGCATTGATGCCAACAATGCTTGAGGAATGGGTGGGACAGCCTGAGGGTGTCTGCCCCTCTCCATGAGATCCCTCTACAGGTGGGCTGGGAGACAGGCTAGGTCCTTGTCACCTTGCCCACTCAGGGAGAGTCTGAAGGGCACCCAAAGGTAAACCTGGAAGGTGCTCCCAGGGCTGAACCTACCTTAAGAGTCCCAGATCTGATAGCTTCCAGGGAACATAAGGTATAGGGCTTGATTTTCCCTAAACTCTCTCAAAAATATTAGCTCATGTCCACACCATTTTCTCATCTGTAGAATTTATCAGGACAGCCCAGGAATTAGAAGTGACTTCATCTGTGACAGACTGTGTCACTTTGAAATGTTACTGTATTGCCTTTACTTCTAAAGATGATGACCAAGGCAAGAAAAAGGTGTTTTCTGTTTTCTTGGCATTAAACAGCATTTTCTCCATTAGCGCATAAGGCACCCTGTACATACTCAACATTTTATAGTTTATTAAATAATTTTATAGTCATTCTGTAACTCCAGGCTGTTAACAACTCAATGAGGGAGGCAAACCAGGTTCTTCTCTCTTCATTCACCAGTTAATTATCAAGACTTTACTGTGAGCCAGGACCCGTGCTAGGTGCTGGGAGCACATGTGAAAAATTTGACGGAAGGGAAAAGTGAGGCTCAGGAAGACATTACCTGCCTACAAGTACAGTTACAGAAGTCGGGAACTGGAACTCACACCCAGCTCTGCCATGTGGCCTGGGCCTCTGCTTGCCTGTACATGCCTCCCTGCCCATCCCTTCATGTAGAAATTCAAAGAGATGATCACCCCTCTCCTGCCGCTCTCTCCCTCATCCTTTCTTCTCCTGATTTACATATTGCCAAATGATGAAATTATACAGTACATAATTCCTCAGCAACTCCGCTGCTTAAAAAAAAATGGGAATGGGGTAATTAGGCAGAAAGGATTCTCAATTAGGCAGTGGATTCTGTTTCTAAAGCAGTAAATGGAGAAGAGATATTTTTTTAACTGTCTCTTGAATATATTGCCAGGAAGTGATTGCTGCCTGAGAGAGCAGCAGCACAGCTTGGAACTGGAACCCTATCGGCAGGCCTGGAAGCAGCATTTCGCATCTGAGTTTCTGCCTAGTGCTCAACATTGGGGCTCAGAAACACAATACCGCACAGTGTGGCACCTTGGTGTGCTGCGTATTTTGAACTGAAGGGGATTGGAAGGGCCTGAGAAGCAAGGTCTGTATGACCTCCTCCCACCCCCCTGTCCCTGCCCTTCTTTCTCCCCACAGAGCAATTCACAGAAACCAAAATTCCTCTCCTCCAAGGTGGATAATAGAAACTGGAACTCCTCCTCCCTAAAGAAAGCCATACATCCTAGAAAGGTCACTTTCTGACCTTCTTTCTTCCCCGCTGAAGACCCTAATGTGGCAGGTGTCCTGTGCTATACCTGCAGAAAAGGAACACCACACAGAAGGGCCAAGAAGAATCTGAGCAGAGAGGCCTTGCTGGGTTTTCCCCTGTCTGTTACCATTAGATCATACCATTTTGTCCAGTCACATTTCTACCTGCGTGGCTGCCCATTCCTCATTGAGCCTAAGCATAAAAATAGAGAGTTTTTCTATTACAAAGCTGTAATATTAAAATCAGCATGGTACTGGCACAAAAACAGAGCCATTGACCAGTGGAACAGAACTGAGAACCCAGATATAAAACCATCCTCATATAGCCACCTAATCTTTGACAAAGCAGACAAAAACATACACTGGGGAAAAGAATCCTTATTCAATAAATGGTGCTGGGAAAACTGGATAGCCAC
>RJWJ010011935.1:0-43186 GCA_004363605.1 Indri indri | reverse complement strand
CAAGGTTGCCCACTATCTCCACTTCTATTTAACATAGTGCTGGAAGTCCTGGCCACAGCAATCAGGCAAGAGAGCAGAATTAAAGGCATACAAATGGGAACAGAAGAGATCAAACTCTCACTATTTGCTGATGATATGATATTATATCTAGAAAACCCCAAAGATTCAACCAAGAGGCTACTGGAACTGATAAATGAATCTATCATTTCATTATTATTGCTCCTGTTCATACCTCTGTTTCTTGTTTCTCACTTTTTCCTTTCCAGATAGTTTTATTATTTTCACTTCAGAATTCAATTTTAATTTGTCTATTGGTTCTTTTGCTATTATACCTCTGTTCATTTTCTAGTAGCTGCTAGGAATTAAAATATATATCTTTAATTTTTCACAGTATACTTAAATATTAGACCATATCATATAAAATGTAAGAACCTTGCAATCATATGGATCTATTTACAACCCTCTGGTCTTTTTTGCTTTACCAGATGCATTACATATACATACATTATACACCCAACAATACAAGATTATAATTTTTACTTAGTGTTACATACTTTTTAATTTAGATTAAAAATACAACTTTTATATTTATTCATGTATTTACCATTACTTTTGCCCTTCATTTTTTTCCTGAATATCCAAATCTCCATGTGATGTATAATAATTTTTTTTCAGCCTGAAGAACTTCAATTAGTAATTCTTGTCATGTGTAGCTGCTCATGATAAATTCTTTCAATTTTTGTTTTTCCAAAAGCAATCTTTATTTTGTCTTCATTTTCGAAGGATACACTTATTACAGAATTCTGGCTGGCAAATTTTGTCCTTAGCACTTTGAGGGTGTCACTCCTCTGTCTTCAGGCTCCATTGTTTCTAAGTCACCTTATCATTCCCCCCAAGGATTGTGTTATTTTTCTCTTATTGCTTTCAAGATTCTCTTCACCTTTGGTTTTCAACAGTTCACTTTCATGTGGTAGGTGTGATTTTCTTGGTCTTTAGGCTCGTTAGAGTCTGCAGGACTTCTTGAATCTGTAAATTTATGCTTTTAACAAACTTGAAAATTTTTTAGTCTTTGTTTATTCAATAGTTTTTCTGCCACATATGCTTTCTCTTTTCCTTCTGAGACTCCAATTACATGTATGCTAGAATTTTGCTATTGTTCCACTGAACCTTTTCTTTCTTTTACAAAATATTTTTTCTCTGTTTTTCAAACTGGATAATTTTTATTGATCAATCTTTAAGTATACTAACTCTTTCTTCTGTCTTCTTGCATCACAGCCAATATGCTATAAGCTTATCTAGAGAATGTTTTTATTGTAAAATTGTATTTTACTGTGTCTTTAGAATTTCCATTTTATTCTTTTTTATATTTTATATTTCTCTGCTGACATATCCTACTTGTTCATTTGCTTATTTTCTTTAACGTTCCTGGACATAGTCACATACCTGCTTTATTTATTTATTTATTTATGGAATGCTATCATTCAGAAATGAGGTTCTTTAAATCTTTTTCTGCTAAATCCAATATCTGGTTCAGTCTCCACTGATCACCTTTTCTCTTGAACACAGGTTGTCCCATTTTCCTGTTTTGTCCTATGGCTAATAAGTTTGAATTGTCTTCTAAACACTGTATGAGATATATTGTAGAGAGCCTATATCCAGTTATATCCCCAAAAAGAGTTTTAATTTTTTTCTTTTAAGAGCCAATTAACTTAACTGGACTCAGATTCAAAGCTCAATATATTTTTTGTGGAAAGTAACTCAAAACTTTGTTCGGGCTACAGCTGGGATGCTTGAAGTGTGCCCCATGTGTGCATATCTCAAGTCAGGCAGAGATCTGGCCCGAACGTGGGACTCCCCCTCTCTGGCTCTCTCCTTTCAAGGGTTCTCCTCCTCCACACATTCCAGCTGCTGCAAATGCCCTGAATTCTGTCCTGCGGTTCTTTAGGACAGGACGACTGTGGAGTTTTTATCCATCCCACCTTACCTGGAATGTCCTGGGGTCTGGGCTCAGGGAAAAAATAAAAACCAAACATAAGACCAGAAATTTGATAATGGATTAAGATTGCAGAAATAAATGGACACACCTATAAACTCCTTGTAATATGAGAGAAGACGAGATGCACACACAGTGTTTCTCTCACCTGGAGAGCCTTTCTCCTCCTCCTGCACACACCGAAAGCCAATCCGTCCCTCCAGGCATCACTCGAGCTTCCTTGCCCACTCCCTATTTCTCATTTCCACGTAACAGCAAACTGGCACTGGCTTAGATTGTGTGCGCTTTTGTGACAGATACACCTTGCATTACCCGAGCCGATTTCAAGCTCTTGGAAATTAAGAAGCACACTTTATGCACTTTTGTACAGTAACAAGCCTATCACAGACTAGGTTCTCCATAATACTTGATGAATGGATTCTTTCATTAATCTTGCCTCGCGGTGTCTCTGATAATAGAGCGAGAGCTCTGAAGCATCTCTAAGCCTTACCATGCCTTCTTAATTCTGTCTGAACGTCCTCTCAGAAGGAATTGCTACTCTTGTAATTAAGTTTGCTGATCACTTTACAGCACCAGCTTTTGTCGAAGTTGCCCATTTTAAAGGGACAGAAGAAATACTGCACTGAGGAGAGGGAACTATGTCTTTTGAGTAGCTAAATACCTGAAGAAATATACTGAACTAGTAAGCATGTCCCTATAAAAAGGCTCTAGCAACCCCATGCTAGTGTTAGATGGGAAGAAGTGACGTGGGAAAAAAAAAAAAAAAAACTCGTCTGTAGCCAAAGTCACTCCCTTTGTCCCTCACCGTTGATACTGGTCCAAAGAAAATCCTCTGCAACTCTTAAAAACGCTGATACTCTAGATTTTGGGCATAATAAATGTTAATCTGCAGCTGCTCACACCCAAAGGCTTGTTAGTATGAACAACAAAATGCAAAAGTATAATAAATGGAGGGAATGTTCCCAGAAGGCAGCAAATTGAAATAGCACAAAACCCCAAAGCAATAGTGGCAGACAGGGACGCCAAGGTGCCCTGGATCACAGACCCGTGAAGAGTTCCCAGGGAGGCCAACAGCGAGAGCAGCTGGGTCCCCTGTGGGAAAAGCCCCTGACTAGCCAACAGTTTCGTGGGCCCTGTTTTAAAGCTACACACGCGCACGCTCCATCCTGCCCTGCACGGAGTGGACAGAGGCAAGTCTTAAGGCCCAGCGTCTCCAGCCTTCATCACCTTCCCCTCTACAATACCGGTGCTGGCCTGATGGAAGGCAAAGAATTGCTGAGGAAGTCCTAGAAACCAAGGACAGAATCGGGGCTGGAGCAGAGGCAGTGGTGAGACAAGAGCAGGAACAGAGCAAGGGCAGGTTGACGGTCCTCGACGACACGGTGACAGTGCAGGTGAGCAGCTCCTCCAGCCTCTCTTCGATTCGACTCGCGAGTCCTGTGTCCATTCTTCATTAACCAGTACCTGAAGGGAGAACAGGGCCTCTGGGATCCCTCTTACTCTAACCTCGCTGAAGCCTCCACGACTCCGGGTGAGGTCAGTTTACCGCAGGGATGTGGTTTGTTTCCTGGCCTCTCATTCCACTCCTGGACAATGGGCTCCCTGAAGACGGGGCTCCACCTACGTCATACTGCAAATGCCATGTCTAGGAGTGCAGAGCTCGGCACGTAGCACACAATGCCTGCCGCCTCCTAGCTTTGTGCCTTGGTTTCCTCATCTTTAACGGAGATAATTAAAGTACTTAACTCACAGGATCTCACTGTTACGATTTATTACATGAACTTAAACATTTAAAGCATTAAATCAGTGCTAGCCTATAGTCAATGTCCAATATGTGCTATTTGTTATTAAGATATTAATAGTCGATATTACTAATATTACTAAATTGGATCATCATAACTGATCTTTTATGAATAAAAAATTGTGATTTTCAGGACACCTAAAAAGACCCTCTCTTTAAACATATTAAATATCTCCATCATTGACATCAATTCCATGTAAAGATTAAATACGTTTTGTTAAGAAATTTTCTGCTTTACTTACTGATTATTTCAAATACAGAACCTCTGAGTGGAGAAACATGTTAAGTCTCTAAAACTTTGATAAGTTCGGGTTTTAAGTATGGCTTTTCCCTAGTCAGAATGGAAGTGCTGAGAACATGGGGTAGTGGAGGGGAATTTTAAGGGGGACAAAGAGAAACTACTGAAGTGCTGACAAGAGGGATAAAGATTAACTTCTCTGGGGTT
Organism: Indri indri; assembly: GCA_004363605.1. NCBI lineage: Eukaryota > Metazoa > Chordata > Mammalia > Primates > Indriidae > Indri > Indri indri. Next base: position 38,947 of record RJWJ010011935.1, on the reverse strand, counting down.
CAGTTTTTTTCATTTATGACAGGAGGTTGCTGGACTAAATGGTTTTTAATGTGCTTTCATGTCTAATAAGCCATAAGCTCATTTAATAAGAACTTGCTTGAATTTAAAATTCATCTAAGCTCTTACAGTTATTAGGATAATATCCAGCTCTCCCAGTTTTGCTTTGGAACTTAGCCTTCCTATTATCTGGGCTTCCATTTTCTTATGTGTCAAATGGATTGAGCAGAAATACTGAAAAACCTGCGGTGCTTCATGGCTCACACCGAAGGAGGAGAGAGCCGCTTCCAGGGTGGGAGTGAGAGTCAAAGACAGCCCCAGGCCGGGAGCCCGGGACTCTGCCGCCGCAGCTGTGTGGCCCCCACGCCTCCGCGGGCTCTTTCCTGGAGCTCGTCTCCGCCTTACGTGCGGGCAAGCTCTCCGGTACAAAATCGCTTCGTTCCTGGCGGTGTGCGTGCGCGTGTGCATGTGTACGAAGGCAGGCATGGCACCTGCAGAACAGCACTGCCCTAGAATATTCTTCCAAGTGTCGATTTATGAAGACATCATGTACTAGGCCGGTTTTACGGGGAGGGAAAATTATCTACCGAGTCCTACCCAACGGCCTCCGGGCCGGTCCCGAGCACCGCCCCCCCAGCTCCGCCTCGCGAACGGGCCTTGCGCTTTGGGAGCGGCTCCCCCGGAAGCCGCGGTCGCCTCTTCGGAACCAAGTACCGTGTTGTCGAGAGGCAGGGATTGCAGGACCAGCGTAGTTACTCGGGGCCTACTTTCCCATCGGTCCCGTCTCCGGAGAAAACCCATTCCAAACTGCAAAGTATTACACATTCCCCAAAGAGCAATTCAACGATAGGGTGAGAAATCCTCCACATACGAAAGATTACAGAAAAAAGAAAGAAGGAGAAAAAGAAAAAATCCCTGGCGTTATTTCTAAACATGCCGGTGAGCCCCGGTGCGTACCGAGGCGCCCGGCCGCGGCGACGGTGCCAGATTCCGGCTCGGTCCAGGGGCCTGGCCCAGAGCAGCGCCGCCGCGTGGCTCCCGCCGCCGACACGGAGGCGCCGGGCGGGTGCTGCGGTCACGGCCGCCCAGGGTCCTCCAGCTTAGACGGGGAGGCGGGCGGCGGGAGTGCCGGGCTGCCCGCCCACCTCCTTCAGGCTTTCGGGCGGAAGGGTGAACACTGCGCGTCCCGGCCCGGAAAACACAGGCCCGAGGCCCCGGCCGTGAGGAACAGGGTCCCTTACCCCGAGGCGAACGACGAGGCGTCTCTGCTGCCGGCGGAGCTGAGGGAGTTCGCGTTTCCGGAAGCCGCCGGCTCGGTTCTCGGAAGCCGCCGGGGGGCTGAGGCGACCGCCTCCTCAGCGCGGGCCCAGCCCCGCCGGGGCGAGGACGGAAGCGGACGCCGCAGAGAGCTCCGCATCCCCTCGGCCTGGAGGAGGGGCAGCGCCTTCCCGGGACCGACCGGCAGGCCCAGCCCGCGACGGCGCGTTCACGTGAAGGGACCCCGCCTGGTCTGGGCGGGAGGGCGGGCGTGCTGCCGAGCCCCGGAGGGAGAGCAGGGCCGGCTGGAACCCGGGGATCGGATCGAGGGAGCAGTCGCCGCGGCTCACACCCCGGCCGAGCGCCGTCCTCGGGGTCATCTGCGAGGGAAGGAAAATGCCGGGGCTGTGGGGCGACTCTCCCGGGAAGGCGACCGCAGGGAAGGTCCGTAAAACCTGACCCTGATCAGTAGATTATTTATGACAATGTGGCGACAAACTACACCTGATTGAGTTTAGGGGAATTTGATAGATTTCTAATTATAGAAAATGAAGGACAATAGGAAAACTTATGGACATAAAGGTTTGTTAATAGATAAATTTAGCTCAATGGCTGTAAATTAATGGCCCAGAGCTAAAAGTGAAACTGGCTCCAGAATATTTTCAAATGTATATATGTATGTGTGTGTGTGCGTGTGTGTGTGTGTGTGTGTGTGTGTACACGCGAGCGCACCTGTGTATCTGAATGTCTTCAAAAGAAGCACACATCTTCCAGTCTCCCAATTCAACACAGTGCCCATCATTCCCTCCTGGAACACATATTACCTGCCGAGCGCTGCAGGAATTTGAGCCTGTTCCACTGTGATTTTGCTCCAATCCTTTTTTTTTTAAATTGATGCAGACACCACGAACTAGAGAGTTAGAAACAGAGATGCTTTTATTTTAGGATGCCTCCCACCGTGATATGTCCCCTCCTCTATGATAAATAAATATCTGTATTATTCTTTTAGCCCCCCAAACTTTTCATTTCTATACTAAGAATTGAATCATTTTTCACCTAGAAGTTCTGACAGCACCATTCCCTCACTGGCATTGGCTTTGGGATGACATTGTTCCTCTGTAGGCCAAGCTCATAGTAAATGTTCTGGACCTGAATGAACTTTTCCATCTGGGTCCTTCTGACCTTTAAGCATTCATCAAATTCCACCAAGCTGTGAGAAACGTAATAGTGCCTTTTCTCTCTTCTGTTCTCACAATTCATCACCTGATTCTCAATTCAAGTCTATTACCTTTGAAAGGATCATGAAGAATTGTTTTCCTTTTGTCAAATCTCAGTTGAAGCAAATACTCTTATTCAAGAATGGGCTTCCTCTCTTGGTATCCCCGGTTAGATGCCTGTGTGGCAACCAAGTTGCTGGCCATTTGTTGAGAGTTCGGTTTTTTTGTTAATCAGGCAGTCTTTACCTTTGTACCCTTTACTACTTGAAATTGGAGGGTACTTGGACCAAATGTCACAGAGATGGGGCTTCCTTAAAGGCCATAAGATGTGTGTCCAGCTAAGGGCTGCACTCTTAAGGCGGCTTCCAGAGAGAGGCAGGAAGTTCACCTGAGTTTCTGATCTCATAGCATCTCTTTTGTGGGCACCTCCATTATTTAATCAAAAAACAAATATTTGAAATCTTTGTCGCACAAATGAATGAATAATTTAATGAATGAATAAGCACATAAATGTATGCATGCATAAACAAAACAGCAAACAAGGTAGGATGGACTATAACTAGTAAGTCCAATTGTTCAAACTATCAATTCTATACTTCTTAGAGTTTAGAGAGGACAGGTGCTGAGCATCGCTTAGGATGACCAAAGAGTTTTAATGTAGTAAGAAAACTTAGAATTCAAGTAATCATCTTCCTCGTTTACCATAACGTCCCTTGTTTTTTTCAAGTGCTCTAAATCTAAGTCACCCAGTTAAGTCAGAAAGAACCCAGGTCTTTCCCCATCTCAGGCCAAAAGGCTTTCCACCGTCCTGGCCTCTCCCTAGCTAGAAAGGGGGAAGGGAGTTTCTGAGTCTAGCAATGCAAGTGCTCCAATCGCCACCCTACAGCTTTGTTTTTAAAGTGTTTGTTTCTTTATGTTTCTTCATGCGGATGCCCATCTGTGAGGGATAATGCACCTTTTAAACAAAAATTTTGCCTGATGCTCTATTCTCAGGAAACAGTCAATAAATACACATTCCTCTAAAACACATATAAATAGCAGAAAAATGATTGTCAAGCTGGCTTGGCACCACAAGGAAAGGTTTGCATTATACCTAACCGTCAATAGCTGGGGTCATTACAAAATCTGCAACCTTGACCTAAAAACTATTTTCTTCCTCAAGGAGAAAAGACAGGCGAAACCCAAGGATAGGTGGCAAGAAGGCAGCAGATAAACAGCAGGAAACACTGACGCGACTTGAGCCGCGAGTGTCTCTGAGACCGAGGGATAGAGTTAAACAGGGAAAGGTGAAGGGCCATTTGACAGGTCGGGAAGGAAAGTCAGAGTTATCAAGGTCGTCTGCTCCACTGATTGCTATGGGCAAATCCTGCCCACCACCACCTCCAGAGGAGCCGCCGTGCACACACAGGCCTGCGATCTGGCCGAGGTGGGCCCAGCAGCCCCTTCACGAGGGCTGACAGCTTGGCAGACAGATGGCTTGCACATCGACAGCACAGACACCCAGCTCTGCCGCCGCGCTGGCCACCAGTCAGCACTTGTAGAACAACACCAAGCATCTCCTACAGGAAACAAAGGAGGAAGAGAGGGAGTGACATCTTTTCCTGAAAAACAGTCACAGAGTTTGCTGTGGTTGGAGCCTTGCCTTTGCTTACTTCCCTTTAATGGCAGTTAGACTTCACTCTCCTGCCCGGATGTCTTGCCCTGGGGCTGTTTTCTACTCTGCAGACCAGTATGGACTGCTGGTCATCGGACCAGTCATCCTGTGGCCGGCTCAGGCCTTGACCCTTGATCCCTTCCTACCTTCTCCTAGCGGACCCAGGCACGCGCAAGAAGCATGAACTTCACCGTGAACTTACAGGCCACATTACTGAGCTGTGTTCTCCCAGCCTGAGGCTCTTAACCCACCTCCCTGAGCAAGGAACCCTCAGGATCCCAAGAAGAAGTCTGTATCTGACTTGTTCAGTTGTAGCCAATGGGTAGAAGACTGCGAACACAGACTAGGCACTCAAATGCTTGCTGAATGAATAAATGAAGGCAGAAAGGGATATTCCTGTGGCATTCAATTGTGAATCACTCCAAGGATCTCGACTTCACCACCTTAGTCTAACCAGAGCTGCGTGGAGTATCATGCCTGCAATCCAGACCTTGTCTATACGCTGTATGGAAGCTGCTGCTCTGATTTACTATAGTTTTTTTAATTTAGTGATGAACTCTTTAGAGGAGAATTTGTGCTTGGTTCATCTTTATATCGCTTATTCAATATGCGTTTATTGAATACTAAATATTCCAAGAGTTTTGCAGAATAAAGAGATGTTGGAGGGGGAGGGGAGAGAAGTGTGCTGGCTGGAAGTTGTGTGCAGTGAGCAGAGCTGACGGGATGCGCGCAATGAGGACAGCGGCTCGTGGCTACTGAGGGCTTACTGCGTAACAGGCTCCTTACTATACGCTTCACACGCAGCATCTCGGTCCTTGCAAGACCATCAGATAGGCGTTAGTGTTATGCCCATTTCACAGACGAATAAACCAGCCTGGTTCAGAATGGTTCAGCAATTAGCAAGGCAAAAGAGCCAGGAAGACCTTTCTGATTCTAGAACCAATTTATTTCTCTCTCTCTTTCATCACACACATACACACATGCATCCACACACACGCACGTTTTTGGCTGAATTTGTGTTTTAGTGACAGTAACTTCTATATTATTTGGAAAATAGTTTCAAATATACAACATTAATCAACATGGTATTAACTATCTTATTGAATGAACAGACTGGATAAAATGCAACCAAAAGAAACGATGTGTTCTTTTTTTCACAGTCCCTGCAAAATCACTCTGGATTAATTTTCTCTTATCACTGGGATGAAATTTCAGAAAAGTCTCAAAGCTGCCCAGTCTCCTTTTAATCACAAAAGTAGTGTAATTCAGGAATTAGTACATACAGTCCACTTTGACCATCCAAATGCCATACTTCATTCAACCTAAGGACTCCCCTTAGGCCCAAGTTTAAGGGGACTTTAGTGCTTCAGGGGCAAAGCCTGAATGGAGCCGTGGGAGTGGAGGCTTCTCCATGTCCACACCCTGCTCTCCTCTTCCCGCACCCTTCCCCCGCCCAGGATGAGAGGGACTTAGAAGGAAAGACACAATTTTTCATGGAAGGTACAGTTGTAGTCTGGACAGGGACACCCCCTGAGTAGCATATGTACAATTGCTAGCTTTTCTGCTTTGTTTGTTGGATTTTGTGTTTAAAAATCTCCTGCTGAGACCACTGACTGCATCCTTCTTGGTAAGAGCAAAGTCTCTACTTCCGGGGTCCCCTAGGACTTCCTTTCCAGAAACCCAGCCCGCCCAGCTCCAGCCGGCGGTGGGGGGTTGCCACCACCAAGCAAAATCCCCTCAAACCACCCCAGGCCAGCTCCCCCTGTGGGGTCCACATCTGGGCCCTGGGAAACATGCCCCTTTGAGGTGGGAAGGAGGAGGGATGAGCCTCCTGGTGCTGTCACCAGACACCCAGCAGCTCTAGTCTTCCTCGGGCAGAAATTAGACTCCAGCCCTCTGGGTTCCTGAGCTCGGGGGCTCCTGACGGGCTCTCTGAGCATCCCCTGTGAAGCCTTTCTCATCTACTTTGAAATAAACAGAGAGAAAAATGCTTCATTCTCCAAAAACTCCCTCCTAGCCTCTCAGCCCTAACATGGGCTGGAAGTGGGTGATTCCTCCTGTGGAGGAAGCGGCTCAGAAGCCTCCTGAGGCAGAGCTGCCTTGCTCTCTCCTGCCGTGCTCAGCCTCGCAGGCCTTGGGGAAGACCGAGCCAGGCCGGGGCCACTTACCACCCTGCCACAGGCTTTGGTGGCACTCCACTGCTCCGGGCACACAGACGCTGCCATCGGCAGCAGCCCTGCCTCACTCCTGCAAGTGCCTGCCTTGGGAAGCTGTGGGCGTTTTCCTTGCACTACCGAGGTCCGAATTCCGAGCCTTTGCTCTCTGCCATGTTTCCACTGGGCGCAAAGGTCATCTGGCGCCCTGACTCCCGCCTTTCTGCCTTGGCGAGATCAGGTAAGGACCACTGCAGAGGAACGTGCAAGGTGGGACCGATAATCTCTGCTGGACATCTGCATAGTCCACATTACCAACTGCTGACCCGGTGCAAGAGGTAGGGGTGGCCCATTTGTGACTCTAGAATCCGGAAGGTGGGGAGAAGCGAGAAGGAGGGTGAACAGCATGGGCAGGGCTCTCGGGCGGGCAGGCCAGTGCGGTGGGCGAAGCCCGAGGGGGAAACTTTAGTGCAGTATGACTTTTACAGCCAATTTCTATCAAATATGATCTGCTGCACATTGCTCTGACCGGTCCACATGCAATAGCTTATCTGCCTCCCACGACCCTCCTAAGAGGCCTCTACTACCTGTACTAGTTCCGTTCTGCAGATGAGAACACCAGGGCGAGAGCCAGGATGGGAGGGAGGATGGAGGGGGAGTGGGGACCTGGCACAGGCCTGAGTAGGTCACCACGCACGGAGAGATGGACATCTCAAGGATCATGCCAAAATGTCACGGGTGGGTGCCTGAAGGAAAGGGTTCTGTTGGTGGAAGTAGATTATTTTAGAAGAAACACCTAGTTTGGACGAAAAGATGCCAGACCGAATTCCTACCTGTGGTTCTCGTAGACCCTCAGGAAAGAACCTGATGGTCGTCCCTTCCATTGCCCAGCCTGAGGCTCACAGGACAGCAATGAAGAGCCCCACGGAACAGGAACCTGACCACCCAAAACCTGCCAACGTGGGACCCAGACGCTAGCCAGCGTCGCCTCCCTCTAACTCTCCTTTTGAGGACAAAAAGGTGGGGTTGGGGCTTTATAGCTCTTTCATCTCTTCTTTTTCTGTTTCAAGAACTATTTTATCAACAGATAATAACAGTAATGACAAGAAGATCAGACCTTTAATCTGCACAGCTGAAATTATGCTCAGGGTATTTTCAACTCCCCCCCGCCACCCCCCGCCACCCCCTCCGGCCACACAGTGAACCTTAGAACTTTCTGTTTCCTTCACACAGTAACAGCCCACTCTGCATGTCTGATGCTGGATTCGACTTCCGGGAAACAATGCTCGGCCAGCAGACTTGAATTCTCTGCCATTCCTGTTAGCTCTGCGCCCCTCAGCAGGCCACTATTACAGCGGGAGACGATCACATCTCCCCCAACGTCGGCAAGTCCTGAATCTTAAGAACGGTTTTGCAGCACAAAGATTAGGGTGCTCCGTGGAATACTAAAGAGGGAAAGAGAAAACTAAGTCATCAAGAAAAGTTTTTTAAAACCCTCTCTGCATGTGCTTATTTGAAGAGCCTGTATTATGCACTTGGAATTTACTTTAATTATTAACACTGAAGGAAAATGTTCCTTCTAAGCATATAAACTTCAGAAGGTAAATAGTCACCAGGGTTCAGGTACCTTTTTCTTAAAGTGCTGTCATAATAGCAGTTGCAGCAACGTGGCTATTTGGAAGTTTGGCTATAGTTGTTTGGTTTGTTTTGTTTTCACTCAATAATCACAAAGTGCTTTATATGGGAAAAAATCAATAAAGCTTCTACCTGGTTGGGGCAAACTGAGACACAGACAACGACTTGGCCAAAAGACATTTTGCCAATCCTCGGAGAATGCTCTGCTCTCCACAGTCACTGAGGACTGGGCAGCTGGCTTCCAAGAGGAGACTAAAAGAAGGGGTGAGTGTGGCAGCTTGCTAAATGCTGAGTATCTGAGATGTGCCAGGGGTGACGATGCCAGGAGGAAAGGGATTGATCGGTGAGACCCAAAGGAAGGAGGATGCAGAGCGCTGGTGGAAACACACAGAATTTGGCTGGACATTTACATATGACCTTCAGTGTCCTGTGAATGGCATGTGATTCCCCACAGCGGTCTGCATCATCGGTGCAATTTAAACCTAAACTGAAGAGCACGCCAGCCCTCCTCCCCAAGAGACAAGTGAATGACCTGCTAGCTATTTGCCATTTTCGCTTGTTCGTATCTGCAGCACTGGGTCGCTGGAGTCAGACTTTCTTTTGTGAAACGAGGGCTCACAGGTCAGTGAAGCGGTATCAGGTAACACCGACCTTTCAACAGAGGTCAGCGTTGATTTTTAAGGTATGGGTAATTATTTTCCCATCTAGCTCGTATCTGGCCAGATTTCCTTGCACTCCTTGGACATCCGTTTTCACCTAGACTGTCCTGCACCTTGTCACCCTAAGCCAAAGAGTTTCTTTTCAACTGTGGTCTCATGACCTTGTCTCTGCCAATTAGATTGGATCTGTATTTCCAAGAGTAGCCCACACAGGAGAAGACAACACGTATGTTACCAAGAGACCTGTCACTAGGAAGTCACCTGCTCGGTTCGGTTGGGAGACATACATATTGATACACATATAGTACACACTCAACATACTTTGGTATTTTTCCATGATTAGATTATTGGTGGATTAGTTTAAAGATGGCAGAAGAATGGAGAAGAAAACAGGAGACACGGATGGCACTGAGCATTCTTTCACTAATTAATTCATTCAACTAAGATTTATTGAATCTGTAAACTCAAAATACTCACATGTACAGCCTTGTTCCTCAACGAGCTTGGTTCTACAGAGCTTAGCAAAAGCAATCATCTAATGAATTTTGAGTCTCATCGACTGGCGATCTTAGCTAAGCATACCCCATACCCTCTCTTTTCTTGAATATTTTGCCTTTGTTTTTAGATAAATGCAGCAGTTTTCCTAGGGCCAGTTCTCCTTCCAATATCACACGCTTAACCTAATTTCAGACTCTCATCCTTAATAATGTTGTTTAATTGGTGCCATCGTAACTATTGTCATTGTCATCAGTAAATATTTATGGAGCAACCAACCACAGGGTATCATGTACTGAACCTAAACCCTTAAAGATTTTATAAACCCAGAAAATGCACAGCCCCTGCGGTCTGGAAGCTTAAGGAGGTAGGTGTTAAACAGATTAGCTAATTAATAACAGAGAATTGTTAAGAAGCCACGGAGCTAAATACCCGCCCCCAGCCCCACACACACACAAAAAAAAAGCATTCTTATATATAATCAGTTACTTTTAACTTACAAAAATATACTGTCTTCCCCTCTAATAACAAGCAGGGCAACAGCTATTTTCTGTTTCGCCCATAGGGATCCCTGCATACAAATAATTCAAATAAAACTAAACTTTCAAACTTCACGCTTTCCCAAGGGAATCATCTTTTATTAGAAATAGTCACTTCAAAGGTTTAAATAAATGTGAGGGTTTTTTAAAACACTGGAAGCAATTTACATTTGTGTGTGTACAATCTCTAAATGATTCTGATCAGATTCAGGGGATTTATCCTGCCAGGAATGTTATGAAAGTACGAGACTTCATGGCACAGCGATATCAACCAATTAGTGACAGAAATTGGCAGGGTGTTAAAATCCCCCAAATAAACTTTTGATCAGATGAATTTCTGACCCAAACTCAAAAACTGAAAGTAGGGGTTTGTGTTTATTTGGAACCTCTTCTCCACCAGATCAAGGTCTTTTAAAAGCATACTGGTTTCTGACAAATGTCATTCACAACAGTCATCTGACATTTTCTTTAGCACCTTACCAAAGTTTGCAAAATGCTTTCTCACCCAATATACTTTATTTATGTCCTCTTTAAGCAATTCTATGAGTTTGATCTTGTTATTCTTCTCATTTTATGATGAGAAAACTAAAGATCAGGCTCAACAAGAATTGCACAGCTAAAACATGAAGCCAGATTTTATTTTAATATATTGGAATATATCCTAAACTGTTTTGGCCTGAAATTTTCAGATGATTCTATATTAAGCGGTGTGGGGAGAGTAATGGTAATGGTAAAAGGAGCCTAAATTATCCAGAATGACAGTTTATGCATTATAAGTATTCTAGATTAATAATGACCTTTTTACACTCTTCGATGCTAAGCTGAACTACATCAATAAAAGACAAATCAAATTGGTAACTAGTCCTGTCTTAGTAACAATTAAAGCCACATACTGTGAATAAACTATTAATAGCAAAGACCTGAGACTCAGTTAACATCCAGGGCTGATAATCGCGGGTGTGCAATGGTACAGCCACGCTGATTGGTAATGACTAGTGTCGTTCTGATCAAAGAACATGCAGCAATTAGATATTAAATGATGTTTCCTATAAATCTGACTCTAAGCTAGACAGTTTCTGATACTTTAGCTCATGAAATCTTTACAACACCACTCTGTGATAAGCATCAGCCTAATTTTGGGTGTTTTTTGGTACATCTTAAATTCGTGACGATGATACTCTGTAACTCACCCAGCTGTAGCTATAGGGACATACACTAGGAAAAACAGAAGCCGGCTATATTTAGATGGAGGGGAGTGGCAGTAGGTATTTCATATTGGGGGCAATTATAATCTATTGTATAGTCATTGTAAGAGAGATTTTTTTAAAAATCTGCTTATCTTCCATTTAGGATTTATTGGCAAGACCTCTCTCTTAGCATAGTCTTGCATAATACACAGCAGAATGTCAATGAAGCATGGATCTCTCTCAGTCCTGGAAGCATGGATCTCTCTCAGTCCTGGAAATCCTTAGGAAATCATCCGTTCCCCACAGGGAGTGGAGTCATTGGTTCCCTCCCGGGAACTGCCTTTGGAAAGAATGATCTCTGAGGAATTTAGAAGAAGCATTAGCTCTGTCAGTTAGCCCAGAGGGGAAGAGAAGAGACAAATTCCACTCTCATTTCAATTCGATCCAGCAAGTATCATTCAGCCCCACACAATCTTCAGGATATAAAAGTAGAAGGAAACAGCCCATGTCCTCAGGGAGCTTGCCCTCTGACAGTGGGGGGAGGGAAGCTGATCCCTGAAGGTGCTGGACTTCTCTGAGCCTGTTTCCCACCGCACAGACAAGTAAGACCTGCCGCTAATGGCTGTTGGGACCAAATGGCATAACACATGTGAACTACCTAGCATACAATGAGAACACTGTATTGACTTGCTCAACTCTTATGTAAACAAGAATTCTACACAATTATGAGGACCCCACGGGTTGCTGAAGTGGTGATTCTAATATGCTCTCTAGCTTAACTTTTTGTGATGAGCGAGTGAACAAATGTCACAAGTAGATCCGTTCCCCAAGGATCCAAGGATGAAGAGGACTCATTCCTAAGTGTTTGGGATATATACCAGCACGGCCCACTGATGTTTTCCAGCTGTTCTCTGCCTCGTCTCTGCTCTGCCCTCTTCCTAATAGTGTGCTGGCTCCGCCTTGTGTGTGGTGCGCCCTGTTTAGCACTGCAGGCACGGATAACCGGAGTGCAGTGGTCCCTTAACACTACACCACTTTTCCTGACTCCTCACTGTCTTCCCTATCTCTCTCTCTCTCTCTCTCTCTCTTTCTCTCTCTTCCTGGAGAGGACAGAATGATCTGCATTTACTCTTTCCTTTGCAGTTGTTTTAACTTGGGTTTATGTTGTGCCTACGCAAGAATCAAATTTCCTAATAAATTAAGCTACTAAAGCAGGGATCCAGCAGAACAAAAGGGTCATTGTCTTGAGACAGTGACTTGGAGAGGAGACTTAAGGACCAATCAAGAAGGATGATTTTGAAGAGGAAAAAAAATGAGAGCTTACTTTCTACCAACGAGTGCGAGGTGTGTGTGCGGGTCAGAAAATGTTAGTTGCATTTACTTTATTTTCTTACATCGGAAAATAAACGTATGTCAACTTTGCTCACACACATGCACGTGTGTGCATACACACGCACATACACACGTGACACAAACTATATCAGCCAGAAGTAGACTTGCCCCTAGGTACTGTGGAGCCCTATTCAAGAAGAGACCTACATATATGTCTCAATATTTAAAAGTTATAAACAAAATAATAAACTATTAGCTAAAATACGTTTGCTCCCCCAACTTAATAAACATAATTCATAATGACCTAAAAGGTCAGACTGAACTTAGAATTGCAGGTCACTTCTGAGTTCTGTGTTACAACCAGGCAATGAAGAGAGACTGGAACCCAGCCTGTACCCCTCCTCTTCCTCCTTCTGGCTCTGTTCCACAGTACAAAGCACCAACGCAAGTCTGTGGGCTCCCAGCACGCAGAGCCAGGCTCCATCCAGACCCACTGCCGAAGCCTCCCTGGATCGCCTGCAGACCTAGTAGGGTGCACATCAGTGGCATAGTACGCCCTTTTCAAGTACATCCTTGAAAGGCAAACCAAGAAGAGGCCCTTTAAGGTGCAGTGTGTGAGCTAAAAGACATTTGGGGTCCTGGGTGCCCACAGAATAATCTATAAAAGGGGCGCGGCTCAGGGTATGCTCGGCCCCTTGGCCCCACAGGCTCCTTGGCCATGGAGAGAAGTAAGACTCTCTGCCTCTTCAGACAGTAACCCATGGATCAGCATCGGCCACATACCCGAGAGATTTAAAATCTGCATTTTAACAAGATCCCGGGTGAGCTGAATGCACAGTGATGGTGGAGACAGGCTGCCCTGGGGCACGGAGCCGGACAGAGGCCTGTCTGGCCTGAGCCTAAGGGCGACACTGGCCATAGCAGCAGGTGTTTCTCCCCCACCCTAGCGACGTACATGGAGGACAAAACCAGTGACCTGGGATCCTTCCCTTTTTCCCTGACCACCCAATATTGGTTGGTGGCTAATGATCAATCTGAGTTCAGCTGTGAGTCACTCAGCCCCAGAAGAGCCTGCCCAGTTATTTCACGTCCATTTTCCCGCCCCTTGAATGGATGTGGGAGAGCCTCAGAGATTATCACAAGAAACACAACTTCAATATCGAAGAACATGCCCTCCCCTCCTTGTTATGATTTCTGTGACTCCAATGCAAAGTAGGTCAAGAAACTCAAAGATAATCGGCATGTTTTAAACTGGGAATCAGTTCCCAGATACCCCATAATGGTTTGTAAGTGCAGCTTTATCTCTCCCCTATTTAATTCCTTCCAGTACATGCAGGTAGAGAGAGGCCCACTTTAGTCCAAAATATCCTTGAGTCATAGCCCCTGGACTCCAGTTACTGGACACATTACGGCATCGATCAGAGCTATGGTTCTGAGCTAAAGGGTGTCTATTATTGGAGGGCCCTGCTGCTAGGCAACCTTAGGAGCGCTACAGGGACTTTAAAGGATATTAAGAGACCCTAAGATCTGAAACAGCTCCCCTGGCTGTCATGACTGTGATACAGAGATCCCTGAAGGAGAAGGGAGCGAGGGCAAACACCGGGAAGAAGAGGAAGGCCCGGACTCAGAAGGCTCCGTATTCCAGACAGGTTCCTTCAGCCTACTGTATACTCCATGTTAAGGTGTTCAGAAGGATCAAAAGGAACTGAGCTCAGGTCTTAGAAAATTATCTTCTTCTCCAGAAGACAGAAAGGCTGTTTTTGGCATTTCAGTATTGCCGTCTTTTGTAAGAACTTTATGTGTACACATGTTCCCAAAAGTACAGGAATTGCCATCTTCATTTTCTAGTTCATAACCACATGGAGACATTTGGAAGATTGCATTTTTGTTTTGATATTTAGAGTGGGAAGATATGTTCCACAAGGTCCATTTTTAGGAAAATGACTAATTACTTAATTAGAGTCTTTACTAATGGAACAGGTTGACATAACTTAAAGCGGAAAGCAGGGAATTATCAAGATAATTTATAATTCAGCCCATATGTACACCAGAATGACCACCTTAAACTCCTAACCCACCACCTCAGTGGTTCGCAATGCATGGACCCCAGACCAGTGGCATCACTCGGAAACAAGCCAGCAACACAAACCCCCAGACCCCACTCCACATGCATGGGGCAGGGCCCAGCAATCTGCACCTTACCAAGCCTCCCAGATAATCTGGATGCACAAAAGCTTTGAAACCACTTCACTAGATCTCAGGTTCTCCATCCTGGATGCCCACTGGGATCATCTGGGGAGCAGGTAACAGATAGCCATGCAGGGCCCACCTTAGACCAGTTAAAACAACTGTGGGGTTAACGCCCAACCTTCTCAGTCATTTTTAAACCTCCCCAGGTGGTTCCAATGTGCAGCCAAGGGCTGACAGCACCTCTGCTGGGTAATTTTAGTTTCATGGCTCTCGCTCTCATTTACTTCTAAGCAAACTTCCACCCCTGGATCCATAGGCCATTTACACGCAGGGCATGTTGTCAGAGGCCCATGCCACTGAGGTATGGTCACGGATTCAACCTGGGCTTTGGACATCACCTAGCTCAAAAACCGTGTTCCAGGCTACCGAGCATCAATTGCACAGCTACAATTATTTCAACCACAGTTAAAAATGAGAAGGGAATTAAATTAGCTTGCAGTCTTTTTGCATGTTTCTAGAGAACATGTCACCTGTCACTCGGGATGAGATGTGCTTCTCCCTCTCTCAGGATGTGCTATAATGAGGTCTCTCTCTGAGCTCTGAATGCAGAAATACATTTATGGCACAAAGGGAGATTTATGTATTTTCCAAAAATCCTGGCAGCCAATAATAGCCTTGACTGGCTCTCTAGAGCTCCAAATGCAACTAGATTGTATTTGGATATAAATCTGGATGCATTGTAATCTGAGTCCTGTTTCCCTCCATTAAAAGCCAGATGGGGCAAAGGTGTTTGGAGGGGAAAGGTAATAAAATTATTAATAAAATGCATAAAAATAAAATACTAAACCAAAGAAGGGCATTTCAGTATAATCTGTGCAAAATCCTCAAAGATATCATGTGTAAGTCCCATCTTGGTGAGTATGCTAATGAATTTTGGGATAACAAGGATTCTATACGATCACAGCTTGGTGGTGATTTTTTTTTTTAATGTCCTAGAAAGTTGTAAGGAAAATATATTCCATTAAGGATTTGTCCCATGGTAAGGAAGAGATTCCAAAACTGCCTAACATGTGCCATCTGATATATCCCCTCACCTCCATCATTTCCTCGTTCAAGGAAGCGTGAACAAGAGAATGAAGCCGGGGGCGACACTGACGTTCCCCATGCCAAGTCTGAAAGGGGTGGGACAGCCCCAGCTCAAGAAGGGCGACGATGAGGCCGGCGGCAGTTTTAGAATCACTCCAGCTACGGGGTGGCATAGATTTCAACAGTCAGCAAGAGCTGACAGGAGGCAATACATGGAGATGTGCTAAATGAGTAGCACGATCCCCTCTGGAACCCAGAGGAGGGAGCACACCGTGAGCCGGAAGGAGAGAGTGAAATTTGAGCTGTGTCCTAAACGGTACCAGAAAGTCCCAGTCCAGTCAAGCCTGGTCCCACTCCAGGCCTGAACACAATTTGTTCTTAAAACTAAGCACCCCCTGCTTGACCTTGACAGATCCCGTTCGTCACTGGAACCAGCCGTGGATCACGACCACATACGGGAGGGCACTTGCAGAGGAACGAGTGGGTGGGAGCTGGCGACAGAAACCCAGGTGCTCCGGCGGGTCAGCACTGCCATAAATTCCATCCCCTGGATCATCGTGACCTATATTAGCTTTGGCCACTGCCATTCGGGGACTTGATTTTAAAAAAAAGTATCTGTCCTACAGAGCATAACCAAGAGCAGCACAAATGCCCTAAAGACATTTTTTCCAAATAAATTACATGCATTTATTTTTCACTGTGGGGGTCAGAATGGAAAAGCTAACAGGCTCCAGAGGGACAGCGCATGCTAATTCCATTCATGGTAAAGGTCCTTTAAAATGTCACTCACGCCCAAGGCGCTGATGAGCTCGTGAGTGGCCAGGCTCGAGGCGCGCTGCACAGGCTCCCACCGGAACCCATTAGACGGCCTACAGGCAGGTGGGCGCCAAGCAGCCACACATGCACACACACCATTCGAAAGTTTAAAAAAATTACTAGACAATTACTAGACAGATTTTCCAGCTCTAACAACAAGTCTAATGGCAGCCCATTTGCAATCAAGTACAGTAGATTAGTATGGCACAAAGAGAACTAAACTGTTTAGCATCGGGCTCAAAGTTCCCACAGAAATTCCATTCAGTTGCAATTCACAGAAAATGATGAGGAGGGGCTGTGTTTTATGTCACACACACTGGACACCACACTCTCTGTTGTGCATGCAGACCATGCTCAGCCCTCAACCTGCACACACCAACAGCTGCAGAGATGCTCTCCAACCAGCCCATGGGATACACGGACTCTCAAACCCCAGCTTCAGGTTTGCCCAGGACTGTCCTGGTTTTAGCACTAAAAGTCTTGTGTCCTGAGAAACCTCTCAGACCTGGGAAAACCAGGACACTCGGTCACTCCAACACACACACCCCTGTGATGAAACCTATCTAATCTAAAAAGCTAATGTTAGAGCCTCTTCTAAGGAAGCGTTCTGACAAAAAAAATTCCGCTTCGTGAGACACCTAACCCAATTAATTACCCAAGCTGGGTTCCTTCTGGAGCCAAAAGCACAAAGTGTAGACGTTGTCTGGATTTCTACCTGTTCTCACACAAGTCAGAGGGTACTTACCACGGTGTAATGAACAATCTCTTTGTGCAATCACTTGTTTAGCATCTGTCACTTGCTGCTGTAAACTTCATGAGGGCAAGGTCGTGATCACAGTTTGCTCACTATTTAATGCCCAGTGCCTGCCTGGAACATGCCTGACCCACGGTAAGCGCTCCGTAAATATTTGTTGAATCGAATGAGCACATTAAACAGAAAAGTCTGTGAGTGCTGTGGTATGATGTGAGAGAGCATTTAACCCAAGCCACCGGGTAAAGCACCCCTGTCTCTACAAGTAGAAAACCCGGAGAACACATCATGGTTGCTCCTTCGCAGACAGAAACCGCCCAATCCCATCTGCAACCCCAGTCTTGATCTTTGTTTACCATGAATCTCACTACTGCTCCTCCTCCTCCTCATCATATCAGCCACAGGAAGAAAGCTGTTTGCCTTCTATGTGGCAATAAAGTATGAGGTAGCATCCTCATCCTGTCTCAGGGCAGAGTCACCATTCTTGTGGCAAGGATGATGCTTGGCACAGGCTTGTCCCCTCTCCACCATGGTGTTAGTCTCTGGAAGTGACAGGCTGGACTCAGCTCAGGGGGGTGAAATCTACCACTGCTCTGCTGTGAATCGCATGCGTGCAAACCCAGGCGCGTCTCACTCTGGGGCTGAGCCCTTCAGACAGGGCATGAGCTGCCACCAAAGCCTTGAGCTGCAGCCAGCACTGAGCAGAAGTTCAAGGAACGTATGCTGGCTGCGAGTGGGAGGGGCAAGAAAAGGTGCTGATGGGAGGAAGAAAAAGTGAGTGGTGACGGAGACCACCTCTTGCCTGCTTTGTGTCTCCGGTCTTCGCACAGGAGACAGAGCATGGTTAAGAGTGCAAGGACACACACGGAGAATGTCGGAGGTTTCCTTTCTAAACTCAGCCACACTT
This sequence comes from Indri indri, assembly GCA_004363605.1. Lineage (NCBI taxonomy): Eukaryota > Metazoa > Chordata > Mammalia > Primates > Indriidae > Indri > Indri indri. Next base: position 21,072 of record RJWJ010011935.1, on the reverse strand, counting down.
TCCTGAAGTCTGAAGAAAACACAGCATGAAAGTAGTGTTTCTTCACAGAAACGAAGGCAAATTACCTGGCCCCGCTGGCTCACCCCAACAGCTAGTCTCAGGGTCTGATACGAGTTTCACGTCTGACCAAACCTGTCCCTTCCTTGTCCTCGCCAAGAAGCCTCAGCACCCAGTGGCAGCCTTGTCTGTTTAATTTCCTCCTGCAGGACCAGCTGCAGCTCAGTTGTGGACTGTGTAACTCGATAGATTCGTAGATGTGTCTTGAGTCAATTTTAATTCTATTTAAAGGACAGTCGATAGAGTCATCTCTGGGGCTTTCTGAGATGAATTCCACATTCCATACACCGAACAAAGTGCAAGGGAGAAATGCGCTTCTCCTTAAACATACGATGAGTGAGGATTCTTCCTGTCCGTGTGTGTCCCACTTCTCCACTTCAGCAAGGCTCAGGCTCAAACGTGGAGATTACTTAGGAAATCTGAAAGACAAAGGAGATACACACTTTTGTATAGAAAGCCGTGGACGGACCATTGCCTTTTGAGTTTGCCAGAAGGTAACTGGTGGTCACGATCCTCCTCCAGGATTCTTCACTCTTGTGCCTTTCCCTGCGTTCATGCTATTCCCTCCCATCAGGATGCCCTTCCTCACCTCCCCACGTGTTTTCACCCCTCCATGGGAACTTCCAGATGCATGGAGCGTCAAGGTCTAGCTCAAATTCCACACCCACTGTTAAGCCTTCTCTTCTGCTCCCCCCATCACCGGCCGCACCCTGGAAGGAACCTCCCATTGATATTACTGGTCCTGGGCACTTACCATGTTTTATCTCACAGTTTTGCCGTTAATTGTGTCGGCTTTATTTTCCTAGCTCGTGTTCCTTGAGAGCAGAGTTTATGTATCTGATTCAGTTGGGAGTCCTCCTGGATTAGTCACGGGTTTGGGCTGTTGGTTGGCTGTTCTAATGACGTCTAACAAATTTGCCCAAAGTTTCACTGGGTTACAACAACAGTGACGTTCCCCCCACGTGTGGGTCTGGCAGTCAGCTGGAGCTGGTTCAGGTCTGCTGTCCAGGTCTCTCAAGCTGGGACCTCGGCCGAAGAAGAGCAGCTACCTGGGGCAGGCTCCTCCAGCGGGGGACGGCAGAGCAGCAGCAGGCGAGGCCACACCTGGCAAGTATTAATGCGCACACAGCTGCCGCCACGTCACAGCTCACACCGCTGGGCACAGCGTGTCACATGGCCAAGTCTCAAGTCACAAAGATGCATAATTTTATTCCATCTACCACAGCCCCACAGCTGGCCAGCTGCCCGTGGTGCCGAATAGGTATCTGGACAGCCCAGTGCAGGCGGCACCTCTTCCCAGCAAGCCCGCATGCTGCCCGGCACAGTTCCAGATGCTGTGCGAGAGTTCAACACACAAGCAAACACGCAGGGCCCGGTGAGTGACTTTGAGTGACAGCCTAGCTCTGGGTGTTCCCTAGCTTGGTGCTTATATGCAAGTGGAGGAGAAAGCAGGCAGCCATCGCTGAAATCTGACTGAAAAGTTTTTGGAGAAAATGATCCATTTTGAGACATCGGTACTAGCGAGAGTATTGCCACTGGCCTCTATTACCAGAGTTCTGGAAATGAAAACAGGATCTTTGCTACTTAAGATTTTCATGGGCGCCTGCTGCATTTTCCCCATGAAATGGGAATCCTCTGCCGGCTGTGCCATAGCTGCCTCTGTGGCAGGACTCACTGCCGGATCCAAATCCCCGATTGCAAGTTCAGGTGTCGAATGACCAGCAGGTGTGTCTGAACCAGACAAACGACTAGAATCCTGGTTTCTCTGGGACTATAAAAAGTAAAAAGAGAGAAAGGAAAACATGCTATGAGGATGGGCCTCTTGCACGTAGTTGACTTAGCCAAGTTCCAAGTGTTCTCCCCACGCAGTGTCCATCAGTTCATGAACGCCGCAGAGTGAGTAGGGCGGAAGGAAGGTTCACACAGTTGCTCTCCCTCAAAGGACAAAAAAGAGGGTCCCACAGAGGTAAGTCATTTTTGCAAGACCAACAGAGATTCCATGGTGGGCACGGCACGGCCTGCCAAGATGCTGGTTCTCAAGGCACCGCGCTCGCCGCCAGACCACACTCTGCAAAGTGTTATTACTGAAGCACTTATGCCGCTATTGGATTTCATTCCAGCCAGTGTTCGTGTAGGTTTTTAATTGTACAATAAAGTCCATTTGTTTGATGCACGATCTCAGCTTTCTAAATTGTGTTTGCTCCCATCCACTCGAATCCACGCTGCTCGCTGCTCGGTAATTAGTCAAGTCGATCCCAGCCCTTAGTGCAAATTAACGTGGTTCTAGCAGAATGGGCTTCTGAGGTTTTGATGAGACATGGGGTTAGCTCTCTCTCTCCTCCCCCACTCTCGTGATACATGATCAATTTATTTAACTCAAATTGCATTTTCAATAGCCCTCACTTTCCAGAGTCAGCACGTCTGCTGCAACTTATACTCGAGAAAGGGAGTCCGTGACAGGGTGGTGTAGCTGGAGCCAAACTGAGTGGAGACAGAATTGTTTTCTTGTGTGCTATTTTGGATAAGCACAGTGACATCCTGACAAAGACAACAGCTTCAGCGGTAGCCACAGTCCTCCTTGGCCAGCAACAGTTCCCCGGAGATTGTGGTGTTGCTCGGGCTCTCTGTGCACTCTCTTGGTGTGATATTATTGGAATAATTAATGTATGTCAAATCGGAGCCCAGTCCAAGTGGGTGTTTAGACAGCGTGCTGTGTTCCCTCATCAGATGGTTCGTTTTGACTGAATGGAAAGCCCAGGTGAACATTCACTTCCCCATAGTGACTTAGAAATGAATTCAGATGGTGCTAATAATAGCATCTCTTTAAAACATAAGGCTGGAAGAACGTGTTCTCCAGTGTTGTCAGTGTGGCATGTTTGTCTTCTGCTTAATTTGCCCTCACTGGGTATTATTAGGAGTTAACAGGGTAGTTTTGTTTAATAACCGGCTTCACTGCCCATGGCTGACTCCAAACTGATCACTCAGGCCTGCTGGTGAAAGTCTAATTCATCCTTGTTAGAGCAATTAGAGGGAAATTGGATAACCATGCCACTTCTTGCAAAGGTCTACGTGAAGCTGTAGCCTGTCCCCCAAGAGGTTAAACAAACACTCACTTTAGCTGCAAGTGAAATAGATCCCTTCCCTGTAAGTGCGATAGGACCACATTAATTTAGACTTCAAGAAGTCGTAAGTGGGAGCTCAGCTTCTTTTCTGCTTCGCTTCATTCCTCGCTCTGCACACGGCCGGGCTAAATGTTCTCTGGCACCAGGAATCAATCAGGTCCTCCGCCACACTGCCCGCGCTGGGGCGGCATGAGCCGCACCTGCGCTGACCGCAGATGCCTTTTCTTCTTGCCCTTGACACTCGGCTGGGAATTTGAAGGAGGGAAAGTTCTCAGAGAATTACGACACATCCTGTCTCAGACCGAACACGCTTGCCTGATGGGAACGTAGTCGCAGAAAGCTTCTCGCTGGGAAGACGGCATTTCTTCTGTAGATGGATTTTTAACCGGACTGGAAAGGTTCAGGGGTGGCGGAGGGTTATAATGGGACGGAGAGATTAGGGATGGGAGGAGAAATGCAAAAATTACATGAGCTATGAGGAGAGATGTCTGTCAGCGTTATGGCACAGTTGCTTTCGACTCAGAGGACAAAGAAAAACAAGAAACAAGTGCCACCAAAGAATCTCAACATTTCTAGTGTGCTACTCTTTCTGTGAACCGTGGGTATGTCATTTAACTTCTTGGGCCTCAAGTTTCTTGTCTGTTAAACGAGGGCCTCATGATCTCCAAAGTTCCTCTAGACTCTGTAATAGGAATGCTTTTGGCTGCAAGTAACATAACAGATGAGTTTCTTTTTGTCACATCACAAGGAGTCTAGAGGTAAGTGGCTATTGACCTTGGTTCAGTGGTGTGAAGCTACCGAGGTCAGCATGCCTGCAGTTCTTCTGGACTTTTCCTCGTCTTGCCCCTGGCTGGTCACCAAGACGGCTGCTGTCTTTTGGGTGTGACATCCACGTTCCACACAGAACAAGGAGGCAGGCAAGGAACCTTCTTTTCCTGATGCTTTGTCTTTCTTAAGAAGAGATGTCCTCCCATGAGATTTCCACCTATGTCTTATTTCCCCAGAAACTGCACTTGGCCGCTTATGGGTACAGGAAGAGCTGGGAAGTCAGGTGTTCAGTTTTCCTGCCTCTACAGAAAGGGGGTGAAGCAGAAAGGTGCAGGGACTGGGTGCAGATTCAACCTGCAGTGTCTGCAGTAGTCTGTAAGGCTCGAAGTGTACACCCTCTCGGCGCGCCCATTGCTCCCCTTGTCCCAGACACACGGACAAGGGGACAGCGCCGCAACTGCTCATAAATATTTGCAGTCCTTCTCCCCTTTCAGCCATGCTGGGGACGGCAGTTCCCCACCACCCGAAGTCAAGGCAGCCAGGTAGCCTCTCTGGCCGATAACACTCACGTAGAAGCTGCAGATGGTGACAGCATTTATGAGCCAGTGTGTGATTCTTCGTGTCTTCTCATCTCCCTACCCCCTTAACTAGAGATGTTCCAGATGGCGGACCCTCCATCAGGATGAAATGGAGCAGAGGCCCTCATGGCACACAGCAGACATGCAGTGGGCTGGGATTTGGGGCACTGCTTGTTATCATGGATCAGAGTGGCCTGACTAGATAGGTGGGAAGAGGGGTGCACTTATCATTAACATGCTGCAGCTACTGTTAGACCCCAGCTGGAGCCCAGCATCTCCAGCTCTTCCTGAGCGTGGCCATTCCCTTTGCCCTTCTTTCATTTCTGCCCTGCAGTCCTAAGAGCTTCCCAAACGAGCCAGTGCTGCAGTGGCCATAGAACCACGATGACAGTGACAATTTGCTGAGTGCCTTTTAGAGCTCTGCAGCTCTGTGTTGTGATGTGGGACCGACCACATGGAGGGGTTGCTTTCAACATCTTTTTGTTGGGCTTCTCTCTGGCTCCTCAAAGTGGGAAGAGAATGGGGACCTTTTCCGGGCTGTAGCACTTGAAATCATTTTTGTGCTGCAGCAAATGCGATAATAAAATAGCAATGGTTTTGTGACAAAGTTCTGTGGGCTCCATTATCACCATCATCATTACCACCACCGCCACCAAAGCCATCATTATTACTGTTGCCTCTAATAACATTTAACACCTAGGGAGCACGGCCACGCAGCTGGGGACCTGAAACATGTAATCTCTTCCTACTGAACATATATCTTTGAAAAGCCACTGGGAAAGCAAGTCATAGAAACCCCAGGAAAGATGGATAATCCTCACCTACAAATGCAGAAAGAAAACCAAAAAAAGGTGGAGTGGGGTTTAGAGAAGGGGCGGATTAGGCATTCAGGAAAATTGTTCCTTACTCATTTATGGACTCCCTCTGTGACCCTAAACAAGGCTCTTATCTTTTTAGGGTTCCAATTTCTCCAAAGTACTGTTAAATATAAAGAACATAATGTACTCAAATCATTTCTGTATTTTAATAAACCCAGAGAGACAAACACAGTGGTCAAGGTGCCGCAGCCATGTCTGTGAGTGTGGTTAGGGACGTCACAGGCACCAGTTTCTCTAACTCAAAAGGGACCCACGGCTGTGAGTACGCTTTTCCTGCCCTGTAGGAGCTATTTGCGTATTTGGAAGGAGAGAGATGAACAGGCAAACAGGAAGGGCTAAATAACATTAGGCTATTTATTTGCAAATACACGCACAGTCCTGTGGTGTCTGTATGTGCAGGAAGATATTGGCCAGCAGGGCTGCACGCAGTGGCCATCGGCCAGGACCCTCGTTTCTGGCCGCACACTCTCACGCACCACCCAGGCATGTTAAAACTTCACGTCCTCCACCACGTAGCTCGGTGAGAGTCAGAGCTCGGCCAGGGGGCCTGGCTTACACCCGTACGAGGCAGACTCGAGGCCCCCGAGTGTTCTGGGGAGCTGGGCACCTCCTCCCGTCTCCCTTCCGAGGGGGCACGCCCAGTCCCCTCCCAACATACCAGAACCAGAACCGTCGGGAAGTCAACTTCCCTGGAAAGGCAACCTGGGCACTACGAGTCCTTCCCAGCGTCCTTCTCTCTCTTAATCTTTTTTTTTCTTTCCTTGTTTCTCTCTATTCACTATGCCATAGTTTCATTCCGATTTCACCCACTTTTTCATTCACATCCTCTGTTTGGAGACACCGCACCGCGTTCCGCTGTCGCGTCTCCTTTGTCTCCTCCACTCCGTGAGTTCCCCAGTCGTTCCTTGCTTTTCATGACCTGGACAGTTTTAAAGAGTACTGATGAGGTATTTCACAGAATGTCCCTCAGGGTGAATCCACCTGAAGTTTTTCTCGCGATCAGATCGGAGTCACGGGTTTGGGGAATGACCATCACGAGAGGACAAGAGCCTTCTCCTCGCACACCGGGGACCTGTGGGCTCAGCAGCCTGATCACTGGGGACGTTGACGTCGACACTTGCTTAAGGTGTTGCCTTCTGGCTTTCTCCGCAGTGGCGACTGTTCCGTTTCCGTACCTACCTCCTCCATCCTGCGTCCAGTCCTCTGGGAGGGGGGAGTCAGCCCCACCTCCTGGAGGGGGTGATTGGCTGCATCACTCACAAGTCATCCGCCCCTTCACCGCCATCGGCCTGTGCACACCAGGATGGACTCACACATGTTTATCTTAGACTTCGGGTTATAATTCAATACTGTGTTATTTTTTTCTTCCTCAAAATGTTCCTATTTTGGCCATTGGAAGTTCTTTCAGATTGTCTTTCTGATATGCCTCTATTTTTCTTCTTCCTTCCTCCCTTTTTTCCTCCCTCTCTCCTTCCCTCCCTTCCTTCCTTCTGTCCTTCCTTGTTAAATTTTTTAGTGTTTCCTGGCTTTCTGGCACCTCAGCGTGCTCCAAGCTTACCCTGCCCGCACCCCGTCAGTGGACATCTCTCCAAGGAGCCCTGGCTCCTGCTACTGGAGAACGGCGTCTAGAACCAAGGTCTGGGTGCTGCGTGTGCCCTTCGCTGCCGGGGGTCACTGTTTCTAGGCCGTCTCAGCAAACAAAGCTAGGAAACGTATAAAGAACAAAGCCATGTATGCGCACACGTGTATCTGCATGCGTGTGTACATGCATGCGTCTATATACAAACATGCATTCACACCGATGTCCTGTCTCTGGCAGGAATCCAGCACCACAGGACCTACTCTAGCCTTCTTCCCACCTTACTTTTCGGTAACGTCTTTCTCTGACAGTGAGAAATCTGGCTCTCATTATCGAAAACCCATTTACTTTTTTGTTCAACTCTTAACCTCACTTAAGTCTCCTCAATTCCTTAGGGCTCCTGTGCTCTTGCCTCCCAGCGCGCCATTCACAGCTCATTCGTAGTATTTGAATCCCAGTGATCACGCAGTGGCGCCCGCCCTGCCGTAAGGTACCCCACGACTGGCCATGCCGACCTGCTCACCACTGTGTGCTGGGCCGGTATTTTCTGAATAAATGGAAGACAAACTAAAGTGAGAGCTGCCCTGACACAAGTCCCTCTGGCCAGCTTGTGGTGGTGCCTCATTACGGTACCGCCCCGGATGGAAGGTTTCCCTGACTACTCCCCAGCATGCAATTGCATCACCTCATTACCCGCCGTCTCCCCTATCACACAGTAAGCACCATGTGAGCAGAGACTGCCTGTCTACTTGCTGCTGCACCCTAAGAGTAGTACGTGATCCACAGCAGACGCTTGATAAAAACTCACTACATTTTAGCAGTACACAGGAACGTTACTAAGACTATTGGTTTTCTTACGTTATATCAATACAGACATTAACCAGAAATGTGATTAGTGTTGTAATTTTGAAACGCTTTGATAAGCTTACCGCACTGGTGGAAATGAAGAAATGTAAACAAAAAGAAAAAGAAAAAGAGAGAGAGAACGGGGAAGGAAGGGATGAAGAAAGGAAGGAAGGAGGGCGAGAGGGAGAGAGAACTAAATAGCCGACGTTCGACATCCGTAAGAAAACAACTTGCGGCAGATGCAGGTTTGGAAACAGAGTTCACGGTTCCGGCCGTTTACAGCCTGGCTAGGAGTTCCTGGCACTTTTCTCTAACGCATCTCAAATTTATTGACATCGCATCGTCTGCGCAAACCGCTATTTTATGCCCTTTCCTGTTTCCCCTGTCATCCGTATTTCTCTTCCATGAAACTTACGAAACTTATGAAAAAATATAAATCATTCAAAACACAAACAAACTAGAGACTTGTTGGCTGAAGCAAAGCGTAAAGAGATTCACCAAGGGGCAGAGACTGCGGGCAGGGCTCAGAACCCGCCCGCAACCACGGCAGCTCTCGGTCCCGGTCCCAAGCCCTTCTCTCGTTCTGCTTCATTTATCTGTCAGTGGCTTCACGTCTAGAGCAGAAGCTTATTACTTTGGACATTTTTAAATCGACCTTAGGAAAATTTGGAAAGGTGCCAAGGTAATGCTTACTTTCCCACCCCCTGAAGAGATGGTTTCCTGCGCTGGCACGTGCTGCCAGGCCACGCGCCGAGGTGCTCGGTTTTAAAGATACAGATTCCTGGAAATCACTGCAAATCTGCAGAGTCGGGTGGAGCCTTAGAATGCAGACATTAAACAAAACCCCCAGGTGACCTTGTGCCAGCAGCCCCGCCCTGGCCCGGGCCAAGCAGTGTAATAATAGTGCAAACAAGTTTGTAATGGCACTGTTTAAACTAAATAAGACAGTCTGTTTTCAAGAATTGGAACTGTTCATTCAAACCACTAATAAATTAGTTTTTAAGTATTCTTGTTAAAGTCAAACTTGTTTTTCCCCGTGACCCACAGTAAGAAACACATTTTACGCTGTATTTTAGTATACACATACATACATAGATATGTGAAAATATATGTCTATAAACTAGTAAAAAATTCACAAAGTAATATATTGTAGATGATACGGTACAAATGCAATAAGTATCAAAAGTGATGTTGATGTGATCAAATATCAACTAAAACATGGAAATATTCCCGAATAAACAACACAGAAGTATTTAGTCAAAACCCAGACACATTGACTCTGTGACCCACCAATGAGACCCAGTCTGGGGTTTGAACAGCTCTAGTCCACACCCAGGTAACTCGGCTTATTACTCTGGGAATCTCGAGCACTTAAAAATAACAAAACTGCATTTTTTACATCCAAAATTTAAGAAATGTGCCCAAATGATGCGGTGCTAGTGAATTTATGAAACTGCTTCAAGCACTTTGGATAAAAGCCGCCCACGAGTTACGACGCTTGACTGTTCGGAGTGCCATTAACTTGAAAACCTCCCTGGCGATTTCCCGCTCCCCGCGGCTCTCTGCCTGCGGCTTGCTAGTTTCTGCCCTCAGTGTGGATTCAGGGTTATCAAGTATTATTTCCTCCGTAAAGCCCAGAGTCAAACCGACTCTGACCATGAATCGCAGGCATGTGCGATAACAGACCGTTCGTGTTTTCTGCCGGTGTTCCTGCCTTTTCTCGTCCGCGAGCAGGTTCTGCCCAACAGGCAGCAACGGTCCTCTCATGTCAGTCCCCTCTCCTGCAGAACCCCACTGAACTGCTGGTCTCACAAACTGTCCAAACCAACGACGTTGACCACAAATCTTTTCTTTCCCCTTCCTGCCCGATTTCCCCGTCTGGGTGGTAGTGACCTGCCCTTCCTGTCCTGAAGCTCCTGGGGCAGGAAACGGCCACTTCTCCTCGCTACACAGTAATGTCAGACACATGCTGGTGACGACGACACACAGTAGATTTATCTCAGCTCCTCCTCCAGCACCTTGGGAAGCCCCGAGCTTACAAAAACACTACACACAAAAAACTCTCATTATTTTAGACAAGAAGAAGTAGGGAAAGAATTATGCAAATTCTTTAAAATCTGAATTAATGAATCTTTAAAATCTGAACACATATAATAAGTTCTGTTTGATTTCTTTGAAACACAATTAATAATGAAATCCAGGTATAAAAATTGTTAAATAGAGATCCTAAGGGACCTGCTTTAACATAAATAAATGCTATACACCTAGCATTTTACTGTTGGTTCTAAACCAATTTTAAATGCAGGTTTTCATAGGTAAAAATGGAAATAGCTAACTTTTATCAGAGGCTTATTACGGACTGTTCCATTTATGCCTAACAACAATGCAGTATAATTATCCCTGTTTACAAAGGAGGCAACTGAGATTTCTAGAAGTAACCTGCCCAGAGGTGCACAGCCAATAAATTCTGGGACACAAACTCTAATATCAGAGCCCCCCTGGTGCTTAACTCCACTTCCTAAAACCTGACTTATTTTACTAACTTACTTTGAAACCCCTACAAAAGTAAACTTAATTCCAAACCTTTATACAAACAACTAGGAATTTGAAAGGAGAGAGGTCAGCGTTGGTGAAACGTTACCAGAATTGCCTTGGGATACCGGAAACAAAGGAATGAATTACTAGAGGCAGCTCCATCATTTTAGGCTTTGAAAACAGTTCCCCTGTGGGCCTTTATTTCCAAACCTTGTAAATATTTCCAGACCAATTCTTTGGGAAAGACACTGGTTCCCACCTCGTTTTTGACTCAGAGGAGTCATTTGGAAAGTTTCAGCCAAAGCGGAGGTGCCCTTTGTGAGGTAAGGCCTGAGAAAAATTAGCGTGTTCTGGTTTGCTTGGGTATATTTTGTTTTGTTTTGTTTTTAAAAAGTCAAAACCCTTTTTTCCCCCTAGCTCCCCCATAAGTCACAAATAGCTTTTCGTTCAAAGTTCAACCTTGTCAGGCCGTTAATCCTCACAAGGAAAAGCGCACGTGATAGGTTTAGAAAGGTTTAGCTTTCAAATAAGGACATTATTAACTTTTGCATTCCTGTTTGGCTGACTTCTCGATAGTTCTGGAAGTCTCTTGGACTGAGGTGGCCAAATGAACCGTTTTCTCTGTGATCGTTTGCTCGTAGCCCTTAACTTTCCCCAGGAGAAGAGGTGCCCACAGTATGAGACGTCACCACAGAGCACAGGTGGGACGGAGGAAAGGGCACCTTCAGAAAGGACCTGCAGGGGCTGCCCAGACCCCTGGGAGGGAAGGAGGCTGGACCGGGGGTCTCGGCATCTGAGAGGGGGCTCCCAGGAGAATGCTGTTTCTACGCGCTGGAGAACGTCACTGAGGCCCATCATTGAGGCCTGGACTTACTTTCCTTCAGAGTCGTTATCCCTCAGTTAACTAGGATACTGCGAAAACTAGATCTTTTTCAAGGCAGCTTTGGAAAGGGTATGGAGAAAGAACGGGGATTTTATTTCGGGAGGTCTGATTCTGACTCCCAGCTCCAGCTTAGATGAGTCCACATGCCTGAGCGGGTGTTTCCTCACTTGTCATAACCCCCACTTGCGAAGGTTTTTATGAAAATACTAATAGCTGGCAGTGATTGTGCCAAGCACTGCGCTGTATGTGGGTTTCTTATTTAATCCTCCCAGCAATCCTAGGAGGCAGCCACTGTGATTATCCTCATTTTACAAATGAGGAAGCTGAGTTTACAGAGATGAGAGAACAGAACTGGCATTGCGGTTAAGACAGTTCCAAAGAGCCCGTTCACTAAGCATGGAATTCACTGCCTCCAAGGAGCCAACGGGCATGAAAGCGTTTTGTAAATTCTAAGGAGCTGCACAAAAGTTGTTACTTATATTGTCTTTGTCAGTATGTGGCATCCTGAGTACAATTCCAGGCTCTCAAAGTGACCTCAAAACAAACCCAGCAGAGAATGAGGACCCATTAACCAACCGCTGACAAGTGGTTTTGAGTAATGCAATCGTTCCGAACTTTAGCATGCTTCAGAATCACCTGGAAGGATTCCTGAAACACGGATCGCTGGACCCCAAGCCCAAAGTTTCTGATTCAGTGGGACTGGGGTGGGTCTGGAGAATTTGTGTTTCGAACAACTTCTCAGACAAACTTGACTTAGTTGGCCAGGACCACATTTGAGAACCACTGGCCCGGTGGTTAGACGCACAGTCCTAGTCTCAGAAATCAGCTCTGCCCCTCGCTGACTCAATGAGTTTGTTTTCTGTTCCATTTTCTCATCTGCAACACATAAATACTACTAATACCTGCCTCTTAGGCCTTCTGTGAAGGTGAAAATAGCATAACGTACAAAGTCCCGAGACTCCGACAAGCACCGTGGTGGCTGCTGGACACCCTGCTCTCTGCAGACCTGGCTTTGCAGCCCGTAGGTGCTTTGGTACCAATCCTGCAGGACTTATTAGACCACCCTAATTTTGTGTCTTTAAAAAACCTCCACTTCCATTTTTCATTGAAAAGAGGATGAAGTAACACCAGCATGTCATATCAGTCAGGGTCTCAACAGGAAACAGATGGTACACTCAGAATAGGAAGCTTCTAGGGGAGCTTATCTACAAAGGGGCCGTTTACACTGTGCGGGTGTGGGAGGGATAGTACAGTTGCTGGGGTTTGGCGGCAGTTAAGCTGCCCCCCGACCAGGGCCAGAAGGAAGGAGCAAGAAAACAGGCGGTGGCGGCTGGTGAGGACACATTCTGCAGAGTTGCTTACGTTGAAAGAAGCAGGAATCCTTGACCAAGGACACAACCAGCTCTAGGCTACCTGGCAGGAAGAGTGCCCAGGGAATTGATACCCTGACTGCACTGTCCTACCTCCCTCTGTGACCTGCCAGAGCTCCCTATGGACGGAACCCACAGGCCAGAGGGTGTGGGAACCAGGGGTGAATCCAGCACGCATGTGTTTACATGTTATAGCACTTAATGCTCACGCCAGCCCTGGATTACAGATGAGAAGACAGAGTCATGCTAAGTTTAAGTAGCTTGCCCCATGCCACACTGCTTGCAAGCGGTGGGTGCTCCCGCCCGGGCGGTCTCACTCCAGAGCCTGTCTGCCCAGCAGGCACAATAGAGGAAGCCTCAGGAGGAAAAATAAAAGAAAATGAGATGCATGTTCTTGCTTAGTATAAAAATAAATACCATGAATGGCAGGTATTAGTAGTTATGGGACCTAGGACCTCAGTGACCTCGTCTGTCTTATTAAGTTTGGAAACAAAAATGAAAGAGAACAACAGTGTCTCTTTGCTACCATTACAAGTGGGTAAAATACGCTATGGTAATTGATAGCATTGGCTGTAACAGGTCATTAGGATGATGAACGATTTTCTTTTTATTTTCTCCTTTTTCTGAAGTTCCGTAATATGGCCAAATTGAACTTACATCTTTTTAGCATAAAAGCAATAAAATAAAATTTTAAAAAATAAAGTAAAATGAAGGGTGAACCAGACAATCTCTAAGTTCCCTTGAATGTTTTATGAGCCGACAATCTTGATGTCAATCCCTCTATCTCCCCTCTATCTCCCCTCTTTTAATATTAAAGCAGTCCTGCGAACACGAATAAAGGCCCGTGGACTACGTGCCCAGCCTGCGAGACGCACGCCGCGGAGTGCGGCCAGGTTGCAGGCAGCCCTCCCGAGTGCGCGCCCGCAGGCTGCTTCTGCCGCGTCCTCTCTAGCATTTCCACGGCCTTTGGAAAGGGACTTAGAAGGGGGCTGAGGAAAACAAAGAGGGCAGATAACCTACTTTCGTGGCATCACTGGTGGACGCTGCTGCTGGAAGGTTCTGGCAATGAGAGTTGGAGAGTCCTGTAACCCCCTGGGTGGGCATCGGTGTAAGTGGGCTGGAAGAACAACTCTGAGAGGTCAGGGTGTGACCTAGCAGAGACACCCCCAGCTAGGCGCAGAGCCCTGCAGGCAGGCATGCGGTCACCTTGCACAGGAGTTTCCCACAGGTAGATGGCGGGTCGTGGCACGCCAACCCTTTGCCTCTTCCCTGGAACAGGAAATTGCTCTGTGAGGACTACAAGGTCGAGTCTGCATTTCCAAGGTGATACCAGCTGTCGTAATTACAAACATGGGAGGCTAACACCAGACCATCAATTCTTAATATAGTTATGGCATCTTTTTCCTTACGTTCCTCCCTTGGACCAGTAACCACCCATGTCTAAAACGGCTTAGCTCTATTCTTAGCAGAGAGATGATCTAATCTGGCAAAGGACCCAATTTCCACTCAGCATTTCTTCAGGGTGCTCAGTCGATGATCATTCATTGACCACTTACTTTGTAGCTCTTCTCGAACCATGTCTACATAAGGACAGGAAATTCTCTCGGGACAAAGTGTCTTCTACTTTTTTAAAACTTCGCAGAGTCCCCAGTGGAGGATGCTTTACTGGGGGAGGATGAAGGTGAGTATACCGAGAAGCTAACAAATCTTAAACCTCGGTGTTTCTCACTTGCAAGAATCCATTCCTAGGTTCTATAACTGATTTTATGTTTGTGATTTTATATCCTTTTTTTAAAAAGAATCCTCCACGTTGTATACACTTCAGACATCACGAAACCTGGATCCACCTTGCAAGGATTTCGGACAATTTGGAGGGGCTATAATTCAACAATGTGTAAACAATGAAAGCCGGGATGTGGGAAGTCCCAGTTTATTCAGGCTGCGGCAACAGAGTGCCATAGGCTGGGTGGCTTATGCAAGACAGAAACGCATTTCTCACGGCCCCAGAGGCTGGAGGCCGGACCAAGGCGCTGGCAGGTGTCTGGTTCGTAGATGGCGCCTTCCTGCTGTGTCCTCACATGGTGGACGGGGCAAGCGAGTTTGCAGGGGGCTTTTTCACAGGGCACTAATCCCATCATGAGGGCACAGCCTCCCACGGGCTCCCAAAGCCCCCCGCCTCCTGATGCCATCCAACTGAGGGTCGGGTTCCAACCCACGGACGTGGGCAAGCGCGAGCATTCGGTCGCCGCGCGGCTTCCTCTCCGGGGCTGTTTTGCTCCAGCCTCTCCGCACCCACCAAGTAGCCCCAAGGAGAATGGCGGGGAGCTGTGGCTGCCCAGCTTAAAGCGGAAGGTTGGCTGCACCAACAGACGGGACTGCAGCAATCAGGTGGGAAATCAGTCGACGGAGCAACGGTGACAGCGACCAGTGGGACAGAGGGGGGTGTCCGCCAGGCCCCGCCCTCGGCCCGGGAGGGCGTCTAGCGTGGTGGCTTGAAACAGCCTCCCTCCTCGCCCAGTCTGTGACTCTGGGCCTCCTTTGCTGAAGCCTCAGTTTCCTCATTTATGAGACGAGAATGGTAATGCCTACCTCCTGGGGCTTTTACAAAGACAAAATGAGCCGACGTGTGTAAAATGCTCAGTGTGGTATCTGGCATGTCACCACAGCTCTGTAAGCAGTAGCTGCTGCTAATTATCACCAAACTAGAAAAAACACAAATCAGATCATCTTGGTGAAATGTGGTATTTGACACGATGCTTTCCATAGTACCTCATATTACTGCTGTGCCCTAAACCTTCTCGTATCTGTTATCAGTACATCGTTGTAAGTATAATAACCTCATAACTAACTTATGAAGGGAGAAGTATGCCATGGAAACTAGAACAGAAAAATGATTTGTCCAAGTGGACACAAAAAATGAATTAGAAAATCAGAATTATGAATTATATTCCTAGGGAGCCCAAATAGTTCATGGGGACAATAAAATTTATTTCAATGCATATTTATTGAGCACCTACTATGTAGAGATACTTTGCTTGACACTAAGAGGGTGTCAAAGGTGAGATAAATCCCACACTCTCAAAGACCTTATAATACACCATAACAGATTCCCCAAAATGATTTCTTTCATGGAATACTAGTTAACAGGTGTTACATTAATAAAAAAAGGTATTCTGTGGACAAATAAATTTCAGAAGCTTCGGGTTAACAAAAGTACACAGGATTTTTGACTGTACAACTTCTCAGAACTTTTGTAATGCGGGTATGCTTTATGAAGCTCTAAGGGGAGAAAAGTGTCCGCAGCACTTTTTAAAAGTACTTAACCATAGAACTCTTTACCAGCGTGGTATGTCACGGACCTCTCCGTCCAGGAAAACACTTTTCTGGATAAAACACCAGATTACAGAACTACAACAAATGCACAAATGACTCCAAGACAGGTTGAGTAAAGTTCCACATATTAATATAATATTGTAAGAACTGGGCAGAAAGCAAGTGTTCTAGCAGCAAGATTCTGGAAAGGCATCCGGGGAGGATTGGTTTGAGAGGGGCCTTAAAGGATGGGTCAAATGTCGTGTCATTGATACACAGGCAAGAGAATTCTATGTGGCAGGACTAATACAAACCAGGAAAGGAGCAAGGCCAAGCGTGTGGAACAGTGGGTTAGCTCCCTCGGATCAGTTCACTGAATGCCTGTTGGCAATGCAAGGGAAACAAAGGCAGAGAGAGAGGATGGAGCCACGTCACGGCGTGGCAGGAAAACCACAGCAAAGGGTAACTGGAGCTGACTGAGCAGGAGCTGATGGGAACTTCAGGAAGAAAATTCTGGCAAAACCGTGAAGACTGAATTAAGTAGAACAAGTTAGGAGGTGGGGAGCCCAGGAAAGGTTATCTCGTTAATCTCAACAAGCAGTAATCTGTCCTGAACTAAGGAGGTGACAACTAAGAAGTCAGGGCCAAAACATTTGAAAGAGAAACATTGTAGAGATAAAATCTAGGTGATGTGACAGCTTCTGTGGGTTTCATCATATCGAGTGACATCTTTTCATAGTCGGAAGTGGTCAAGTTGAACATACTGAGTTTAAGAGACTGCAGCCCATGCTGGCTCAGGGTGAACCAAGGGAATGTGACCAGATTGCTAATGGACAGGTATGCACATTCTAGAAACAGAAGACGGCATTGGGAGGAACCAGTACCACTGTCTGGCCAGCCAGTAACAGATTCCTCTGATCCCCACGAGGTGATCTTTGGGTGACACTGACTGAGAGGTGCAGCCAGAATCCAAAGTGCACGTCTCTTCCTTGACACTTTTGGCTGTTAGCACCTGTGAGGGTCCCCATAACACCGTCCACTTAGGATTCAAGGTTTGCAACGCTGAAACCATGTTTACAATCGCTCCCCACACTGCACACAAACAGGCCCTCAGAGCAATTAAAGCCCCGGCTCTCTGCTCCCTTGCAGACCAGGTGGACAAGGTGTATGAGTCTAGTCGTCCAGACGGGCAGAGACTCTCCCAGGTGTCCTGACCTGGATCCCACAGCCCAGAGACCGTTGCCCACCGCTGTCTCTGCCAGGCACGCATGATCAGAGAGGTCTTGTGCTTCATCCATCAGATGGAGACCTTGCTGCCCCATGCTGTGGGGGCAGATTTGACTCCTTAATTGTTGAAGATTAAGATTTGCAAACCAAAAAGTGGAGACACTTCCCAGGCAGTCAACTGTGCCAGTCAGATCCCAGGCCTGGAGAAGCAAGCTGATGACTACTACCGTAAGCCCTCACTTGACATTCTATAAGTTCTTGGAAACCATGGCATTAAGCAAAATGACGTATAACGAAGCCAATTTACCACGGACTAATTGATATAAACACAAGTTAAGTTCCTGGGGCTTATTTCTGGTCATAAAAGCAGCACCAAACTTCTAAATAAAAACCCAAGTTAAACACTGAAGTAAATGGGCGCCATACACACATGTAAGAAAAACTAATACGAACAGGTGAGAGTTATTTGCCTGCCTTTTGGCGAGCCAGCGAGGGACGGCAGCCACAGCGGCGGCGGCTAAATCAAGGAGTGCGTGTTTGCAAAGGGGAAGCTGCCAGGAGCATGCCAGCCACCGCGCAGCCCAGCACTGGTGCCACGGGACGGCTCACTGAGCACTTCCGCACAGCACGCAGTGTTACCGACATGCGTTTGTACGATAGACTTTACCGACTTTTGCATCATTTGTATTCCTTCCTTCACTCATTTTCTAACCCACTTATTCCAGTTCAGGGCCCTGGGTGGCTGGAGCCTGTCCAGGTAGCTCAGGACGCAAGGCGGGAGCCAGCCCTGGCCAGGCCACCATTCATCGTGGGGCACTCACACACCCCCACTCACACCGGGACAGTGTAGACAGCCAACCCACGCAGACACGGGGAGAACGTGCCACGTCCACACGGACGGGGGCCCAGCAGGGCATCCATTCTTTTTCTCATCAACATTATTACAAAACGTTGCTGAAGAAAACACATTATTGGGGGACCTGCTGTCCACCCTGCCTCTCCTCATGAGCGAGTGACCTCACTGAGTTCATGTAGCCATGACTGAGCTTCCTTCAGCACCCGTCCTCTTTCCAGCTGCCTCTTCCAGGAGTTTGGGTTAGGTCAGAGCAGGGAGGCCAACCACGTCTGTCCTCAAGATGTTGGTTGAATTAAAAACATACCGTTTTGGGGGAGGAGCCAAGACAGCGGATGAGAAAAGACGCCAGTCAGAGTGTCTCTGCAAAAAAGACAAATTTTAGAAGAAAGAGAAAAAAATAAACTAGCAGAGAAACAGATCAGGTGAGGGTCGGAAGGAAGGGTGCCTGAAACTACAGGAGACTCCACGGGAAGACGTTGCGGAGGAGAACTGGAAGGAGAAAGGTCCCGAGAGGCTTGGAGACCAGCGACAAGGGTAGGTGGAGCAGTTAACTTTCCCCTACCTTGCATCTCGGACTGCTGGTGGGCTCCTGAGCGGTTGGAGAGACCTGCCGACACCAGCCCAGAGATGGCTGCCGCCAGTGAGCAGTGGCCTCTTGCGGACATGGTGCCGGGTTCCCAGCCCCCTCGGGGCACCTTCCCGGGCACAGACCCGAGCCTATCGGCAGACGCCATAGTGCTCCATTCTCTCTTCCCCCCTCCCTACCTGAGGGTGCCCAGAGAGACAATTTAACCGTCACACGGAGACATCTGCAGGGAACAGGGCCTTTCCTTTAGGGGCCCTACAGCAGACTGAGGGGTACTCACACTGTGAGCTCCCCACCCACCAGCCTTCCCAGGTGCTGCTTGCCTGGGGACTCCAGGAGAGTGGGGCAAATCCCAAGGTGGAGTGAAATTGATCCAGCTTGGGCACCCTGTAGGTGTTTCAAGAACAGCACCCCTCCCCCTGGCGGGGTCAGGGATTGATCTCCAGGGCCCAGGGGACAGGCCTGCAGACCAGACCCCATACACCCAGATCACAATCGCACTGCCCTGGGGTACAGAGGAGAGATCTGTGAAAGAGCTTACTGAGGAATGTGTGCCTTCAGGAGCAGATCAGAGTGCCTGAGCGGCAACCCTCCTCCCAAAACAGGGCTGTGCACCCAGCTCAGGCTGCGATCCTGGGTAGGGAACCTCCCAACCCATGTCACAGCCAGGGGAGATCCATTGGCCTGAGGTCCTGCTTGCTGACAGAGGCCTGGGAGAGGCCACGGAGAGGGGGAGGGTGGAGGGGAGCGAGACCTGCTCCAGAGTGCGGGTCTCTGACACCCCACCCCCCAAGCCCAGACTTTCAGCTGAGTGGAGCCATTTCAGCCCCTCCCAGCAGCTTTGCACAGAAACAAAGAACAGAACTTTGACCCCTGCTAACAGCAGTTGTGGAGCCTGAGGGCAGGCTTACCCAACCCAGCCCCACCCTGACTCACTTCCGGTCCTGCCCCCACTGAGGTGGAGAACAAGGACACACCTGGAAGTCCCAGGGCCCCACCCATCACCCAAGGCACAAGAGGGCCTCTTAGAGGAACAAGAGCTAGCTACAGGACCCCAAAACTGCACACTCCTCCCTGCAAGTGCTACCTACTGACAGGGAGGTCATCCTGTACATGCTTTTGCTGCATCTACTGATTCATCATGAAGGGTGTGGTCGAATCTCACCCACAAACACCACCTACTGGCTCAGAGACTAAACAGGGTGTGTCATTATCCAAACGAAAACCTAAAGGCAAGAAGGAACAACTGATCCAGATGGGAAGGAACCAGTGAAAGAACTCTGGAAGTATGAAGACTGAAACGGAAAGCACACCCCCAAAGAGGAACAGCAGCTCCTCAGCAATGGACATTAACCAAACTCAGAACACTAAAATGACAGAAGAATTTCAAATATGGATTGTAAGAAAACTGAATGATATTCAAGAAAAAATGGATAACCAACACAAAGAAACCACAAAAAAAATCCAGGACTTGGAAGAAAAATTCACTAAAGAAATTGAAATATTAAAGAAAAATCAAACCGATCTCCTGGAAATGAAGGACTTATTCGGGGAACTACAAAACACCATGGAAAGCCTCAAGAACAGGGTAGATCAAACAGAAGAAAGAATCTCAGAGATTGAAGACAACTCCTTCCAATTAAATAAGTCAGGCACAGAGATTGAGCAGAAAATTAAGAGAAAAGAAATAAGCCTACAAGAAATGTGGGATTATGTGAAAAAACCAAACTTGAGGGTGATAGGGGTTCCAGAAGGTGAAGAAGAAAAGACTCAAGGGCTGGATACGCTATTTGAAGAATTAATAGAGGAGAATTTCCCAGGCCTTGCTAAAAATCTAGATATACAGGTACAAGAAGCTCAACGGACCCCAGGGAGATTCAATGCAAATAGGAAGACACCACGTCACGCAGTCATCAGATTGACCAAAATAGCCACTAAAGAGGCCATTCTACAAGCTTTAAGGTGAAAGAAACAAGTAACATACAAAGGAAAGCCCATCAGAATAACACCAGATTTCTCAACTGAAACCCTACAAGCAAGAAGAGACTGGGGCCCCATTCTCACTCTTCTGAAACAGAATAATGCCCAGCCTAGACTCCTGTACCCTGCTAAACTAAGTTTCATATATGAAGGAGAAATAAAGACATTCTCAGAGAAGCAAAGACTGAGGGAATTCACCAAGACAAGACCAGCTCTCCAAGAAGTACTCGAAACAGAATTACACAAGGATCAGCACAATAAACACTCTCGAATGTGACAACAGTCAAAAGTTAAAGATCAAAGGCTAGATTCCACAATGGCTCAAGAGAAAAAACAAAGCAACAAAATGCAACCCAACAGAATGAACAGTAATTCACCCCACTTATCGGTTCTCTCAATAAACGTGAATGGTTTGAACTCCCCTCTCAAGAGACATAGGCTGGCTGAATGGATAAAAAAAAAAAAAAACAAGCCAAGCATCTGCTGTCTCCAGGA
>RJWJ010011934.1:0-43187 GCA_004363605.1 Indri indri | reverse complement strand
TAACGTGCCAAAAAAAAAAAAAAAAGAGTTTAAATATGTTTTTTTCCCCAGAAATCCAATTTGAAATATTGTCCATTTAATGTTTTAATGTCAGTATCATAATCAGATTGATGTCCAATCAACATGACCACCAAAGCTGGACATGACCCAGTGTTTATATTACATTTTCCAGCCTGTCTCCTTGGGCAGGTAGCATATTTTCCTTCTAGAAGCCTGAGTGTTCTCTTGAGGCAAGACAGAAGTTTTCAAGTCTAACCCTATTCCCTAGCTCCTACCTACTCAGGTGGGAGGCAAGATTTCACAGCTTTAAATCAAGATCTCACTATTGACCTTTTTGTTTCCCACTGATTAGCTGTCATCTCAGTGTTTTGCTTTCTGGAAAAATCGCCTCCACTCCGATCTCTACTTTTTAAAATGTGATTGCAGGTAGGAATCAACCTGATGGCCGGGTCAGGCTCGGTGTGTGACTTTATGTGGGACTCCTACATGCTTCATTTTGACACCTTGCTTGTTATTCTGCATTTATCTCAACCTCAATTTCAGTGCCGAATCCCTTTCTGCAATCCCCAGCTTGTGGATATCCTAGAAGTGAGAAACTTCCTGGCTTCTTCAGTGGCTGTGTCTCCCACTGCTCCTTGCTGGCACCCAGAAGTTCTACTGCTGCGTCTTTCCTGAGTCACTGCGCTCGAGTGATAGAACTCTTTGAAAGCTGAAACTAGCTCTCACTCAGCTTCCCACAGAGTAAGATTAGTCAATGTCTTCAGAAACCGTTTGTGAAGTATTGCGTCAATTCAGAATCAGAGCCCACATTATTTCTAACTTATTTCATTTCAACATGGACATGAGCCAGTCATTCGGGCTGAGTGACTCCACTTCCCAGCCTTGCTTATATGACGGTGCTCCTCAGGGTCTTCGTCAGAACATATTTAGCCAGGACTTACTCCAGCTCATTGTCGGTGATAAAGAGGTGGATAAATCACAGTACCTGTCATCAAAGGCACTCATAGTGTGGTGAGAGACAAGATAACTGCTAACATGGAGTAGCAATTCTCAAAACATGGTGAACAGAAGAATCAAGTGGAAGGGTAGATAAAACAGAGGTTCTTGAGCCCATCCTTAGATGTATCTGTTAGGTCTGCTGACGAATCTGCATTTTTAATAAGCATGTGGAGGTAAAGGGTGCTGGGGAATGGTGAAGGTGAGTTGATGCAGAAGGTGTGAGACCCACACTCTGAAAAACCCTGAAAGACAATGTGTAGGTATTGACTCTGGGTGCTCTGGGAGCCGAGGAGGGGCTGGTTGCTTCAGCCCATGGAGGCAGTTAGAGGCGGGAGGAGGCTGAGGGGGAGAAGTTTTATTGGGTAACTTCCTATTGCCTCTCAGATGATCTGTGAGGATGAAGTCATGTAAATCTCCCTGTCCTTGGCCCTTTGTCTCTAAAACCTCTTCCAAAGCATTTTCTACTTGATCTATAGTGTGCATCCTTGTCGCTTATTTGTTTTTATGTTTTCTTTCTACTAAACAATTATACTGTCTGCAACTCCAAGGGTTTTCTGCATCTTTTCCCATTTCTAGACATGTTGTAACTAAGTAGCAGTTTCCTCCAAAGCTGAGTTTCCCATCCTCCCATCCTCGGCTCCTTATTTCTGAATTCAGTTCTCCATATGCTTTTTGTCTTTAGCAAGCAGGCTGTTTTATTTTTATTTTTTTTTTAACCCTGAACTGAAAATACAGCCCTTACCTCATCCAGACATTGAAGCACTGTTTGCTTCGGTCAATTCGAAAGGAAGACCTGGGGATTGTTTTTGTGAAACTAGACTGCAAAGGAAGTGTTGAACCAAGAACATAACATTCTCTTCCTAGAAATACATTAACTTTAATAGGTATGAATTTGTAGTTTTTACTCTTGGGAATTTTGCTGAGAGAAGACCCTGCAAGCAGACTGGTTCGAGTAACTGATGATAAGTGCGTATGGAAGGTTATCAATGGATGACTTAGCACCTTTACCTTTGTGCCTTTGAATTTACAACTTTGATGTGGCAACGTGCAAAATGTCTCATGTGCAAATCTTCATGCAGTTAGTGCCTGAAACAGGGCTGACTGAGAAATGAGAAGCAGTGTCAAACCGTGAAAATTTTTCCTTTCCTTTATCCATTGTGTTCTTTACCTCAAATTGAAATGTTGAAATGAAGGGGCAAGAGTTGTTATGTTATGTTGCCAGGGAGGAGAGGTGTGAAAAAGTTGTCATCCATTTTATAAAAGAAGATGCTATGGACTGAACTGTGTCACCTCAAAATTCGTATGTTGAAGCCCTAACCCCCAATGTGACTGTATTTGGAAATCTGGCTTTTAAGAGGTAATTAAATGGGGTCATAAGGGTGGGGTCATAAAGGTGAGGACTTAATCTGATAGTATTGGTGGCCTTATAAGAAGAGGAAGAAGACATCTCTCTCTCTCTCTCTCTCTTTCCCTCCCTCTCCACGCGCACATACCAAAGAAAGGCCAAGTGAGCACATAGAGAGGAGGCTGTTGACAGCAAGCCAGGAAGAGAGCCCTCACCAGAACCCAACCCCGTTTTCAGACTTCCAGCCTCAAGAACTGTGATAAACTAAAATAGATTTCTGTTGTGTAAACCACCCACCAGTCTATGGTATTTTGTTAAGGCTGCCTGAGATGACTAAGGCAGAAGACATGCTTAGCAGCATGGGCGTCTGGATATGAATTCTAGTTCTGATGCTACCACCTTTAGCTCTTGTGGTTCCGGAAGTTTCATGAGACCTCACTTTCCTCTCTGCAGAATGAGGAGGTCAGACTAGCTGACTCCTAAGATATTTTTCAATGTTTGAAAGTTTTGATTCTAATTACATCAAATGAAGTGCTTTGTTGAAGATCATATAACGTCAAGCCTGAAGCAATCTTTACCTTCAAAGCCTTGTTGCCAAACTCACTCATTTAGCAGAAGAGGAAACTAAGGTCCAAATAGATTAAATGATGTGACTTTCCCAATGTCACATAGATACTTCTGGCAATACCTGGAAGTGTAGTCATATTTGTTCCTCTTCCTATTATGCTGCCTAGTGGGTTGTCAGCTGTTAAATACAAATGTTTTCTATCATGGACCTATTTCATTGGGAAAATGCTAATGAGCTGGAAAATACTGAGTTTTTCAGAATAAAGATATTTTTATTATTGTATCATGGTGATTTGTGATGAAAATATTCTTTAAATGTTTTCTTTTGAAGTTACTTATTATTATATCCAAGTATTTTTCTTTAAATATTTTTAATAAGTAATGCCAATATGCATACATAGTAATATTTTATCATAAATTTTGTATCTCAAAGTAACACATACATATAGTAAATAATCAAATAATACAGATGAGCTTATGATAAAATGTAAGTTTCTTATCCACTCCTCTCCATTCTCAGTTACAGTCATCAAAAGCAACATCTTTTAGCTGTTACTTTTTAAGGTTTTTTTTGAAGATTCCCTTGATAACTTTAGATAATGTACTTATCCTTGTACTCCTCCATAAATCAATAGATTACATCCACAGACTTCATGTTAAGGAAGTCAAGCTTTTCATGCTTTATGTTGCAAATAACTAAGATTAAAAAAAAAGAAACAAGAAAAGAAAGTGGAGGTTCATAACTCATTTATATTACTCTCACATCCGCATCTCCCATGCTCAAATTTGATAATTATATTATTTTTACTTTTTCTAAACCTTTTAATTTTAAATAATGTCATAAAACTCTATTGTTTGGCAGAATTTCTTGGCTCTCTGCTTTGTAAAATGAGTACAGCTATGTAGTATAGTAGGACCCCTATTCTTTTCTCATTTTCCTTTCCTACTTCTACATCCTCCTCCTACCAGCTATACTTTTGCTTTTACATTGTCAAGGTTAACATTTACATTCTATTCTGCAAACACAAACGTGTCTCCTGTGCTTGTCCAGACTGTTGACTCTACATGTTGAAAACCAACGAAACAATGTTTAATATTTTTATCTTTAAAAAATGTTTTGGGACCCCAGCTATTCTGCACAAATGGATTTTCTGTAAAAATGGAAATTGGAAATTTGCCATTTGGGCAATTCTCAATTAAAAAATCACATTTATTTGAATTATGAGGGTAGATAAATATGTCCCTATTCTCTACTTTCTTTTTTAAACGATGACAACATAGATAAAATGCCAGAAAGAGTATCATTAATACTATTTAAATAATTTGTTTAAAGCTGTGTTAAATTTTATCAAATCAGAATTTCTGGTCTGTTTAAAGGATCTGATTTGACGTTGCATTAAATCATATTTCTTTAGGAGTTTCGATAGTTGCTTTTTAACTATAATTGGTTCACTCTCTGAATTCAGTAAAATTCTACCTTTAATATGTTTCTGCCATGTGATGCTTAAAATTATTCCATGTAACAAAATCAGAACCTCACTATAAATCACCTTAGAGTCACACCTAAAAGACTTTCTTAGGCTGGGTGTGGTGGCTCACGCCTGTAATCCTAGCACTTTGGGAAGCTAAGGTGGGAGGATCACTTGAGCCCAGGAGTTTGAGACCAGCCTAGGCAACATAGTAAGACCATGTCTCTATAAGAAAGAAAAAAATAAAAATTAGCTAGGCATGATGGTGTTCACCTGTAGTCCTAGCTGTTTGGGAGGCTGACGCAGGAGGATGGCTTGAGCCCAGGAATATGAGGATTCAGGAGCTATGACTGCACCACCACACTCTAGCCCAGGTGACGGAACGAGACCCTGTCTTAATGAGTAAATAAATAAATAAGACTTAGTTACTGTTAAAAGTGTAATTACTGTAGTTGGTTTGGAACGAAGGGAGGGTGTTAACCCTAATAATCTCCCTTATACTGAATTCTGCCATGTCCAGTGAAGCTTATAGGAGGTTTTTGTGGACTTTGTGTCAAGCGTGTCTGTATTTTTAAATTATGTTCACAACTCCAATACTTTGTCTCTTTTTGTGGTCATATTTCCAGTATGGATGCTGGGGAGTATTTGTTTGCCAGTGACTACACATCTCCATACCTTTTTGAGGAAAATATGCTCTTGACCTTCCTCACCTATTTAGCATTTTGTATCTTGCAGACATAAACCCTGGAGCTAAGCTTAGCTCACGTGGCTCTGTGTATTTTCACTTCCCCAAGGGTAGTTATATCATTTCTGAGGTAAGAAGATCAATACAGAATAGGATTCTCTAAGTAAGGGCTAAACCGGCACCAAATATAGCACTGACAAAGCATTTAGGGGCTTCCTGTTTGTGATGTTCATCAAAGATATAAAGCTGACTAATACCAGGATTTGGGCTCTGCGGAGAACTATAAGGGAACAAAATATCTGAAACAGAGATTTCGACATATATTTGTCATGGTGTCTGAAGGTTTCTATTTTTACAATAGATTGCAGTGGAATTCCCCATTAAGGCCCTTGGCTCCTTATTCAAATGTGATTGAATCACATTTCTCATTATGACAGAATTTATTATGCATTAGTGTAACTATAGTTTCATAGTTTCTACTAGATTATGAACTCCTGGAGAGCTTCATTATGCTTTATTTTCCTTCTATCTTCAAGAATATCCTGTAGGATGCTTCTCATACACAAAAGAGTTGACAAATGCTTATTTTGTGTCTGACACTGTGCTAAGCTTCATGTGCATTATTTTCTTTAATTTTCAGAACAATCCCATGAGAGAGGCACTCTTTAGTCCTATTTCACAGATGAGTAATTTAAGCAAAAGAGAGGTTAAGTTGCTTGATCAAAAGCAAACATCTGGTTGAATGATAAAGCCAAGATTGCTCTATGTGCCTCAATTCTTCCAGAATGTCATGTAGAATGACTCATACAGTACGTAGCCTTTTCACATAGCTTCCTTCAGTTAGTAATAATCATTTACATTTTCTCCATGTGTTTTCATGGCTTGATAGATTATTTTTTTTATTGCTAAATAATATTCCATTGTCTGGATGTACCATAGTTTATTTATCCGTTCACCTACCTAAGAACCTGTTGGTTGCTTCCAACTCTTGGCAATTATGAATCAAGCTGCTATAAATATCCATAGGTAGGTTTTTGTCTGGATATGTGTTTTCCACTCCTTTGGGTAAATACCAAGGAGTAAGATTGCTGGATCATATTGTAAGAGTTCTGTTTAGCTTTTTAAGACACCACCAAATTGTACCATTTTGCATTCCCACTAACGATGAATGAGGGCTCCCATTGCTCCACATCCTCACCAGCATTTGGTGCAGTTGGTGTTTTGGATTTTGACTATTGTTACAGGTGCGTAGTGATATCTTGTTGTTTTAATTTGCAATTCCCTAGTGACATATGATGTTGAACATCTTTTCATATGTTTACTTGGCTTGTGTATATCTTCTTTGGTGTCTATTGAGGTCTTTGGCTTATTTTTTAATCAGGTTGTTCATTTTCTTATTGCTGAGTTTTAAGAGTTCTTTGTATATTTTGGATAAGAGTCCTTTATCAGATATGTCTTTTGCAATATTCTCCCAGCCTGTGATTTGCTTTCTTATTCTCTTGACATTGTCTTTATCAGAGCAGAAGGTTTAAATTTTAATGAAGTCCAGCTTATCAATTTTTGCTTCATGAATCATGCCTATGGTGTTGTATCTAAAAAGTTATCTTATCACCATACCCAAGGTCTCCTAGATTTTGTCCTATGTTATCTTCTAGGAGTTTTATAGTTTTGTGTTTTACATTTAGGTCTATGATTTATTTTGAGTTAATTTTTGTGAAGGGTGTAAGGTCTGTATCTAGATTCATTTTTGTTTTTGCATGTGGATGTCCAGTTGTTTCAGCACCACTTACTGAAAAGACTAACTTTGCTCCATTGTATTGTCTTTGCTGCTTTATAAAAGGTTGCTTGACTATAGTTCTATGGGTCTATTTCTGGCTCCCTATTCTGTTCCATTAATCTGTGTGTCTGTTCTTTGACCAATACCACACTGTTTTGACTACTACAGCTTTCTAGTAAGTCTGGAAATAGGGTAGTCTTAGTTCTCCAATTTTGTTTTTCTCTTTCTCCTTCAATATTATGTTGGTTATACTGGGTCATTTGTCTTTCCATACAAATTTTAGAATCAGTTTCTTGATATCCAAAAAATAACTTGCTGGGATTTTGATTAGGATTGCATTGAATCTATAGATCAATTTGGGAAGAACTGACATCTTGACAATATTGAGTCTTCCTATCATGATCATGGAATATCTCTTCATTTATTTAGTTCTTTGATTTCTTTCATTAGAGTTTTGTAGTTTTCATCACATAGACCTTATACATATTCTATTAGATTTATACCTAAATATTTCATTTTGAGGGGAGTTAATCTAAATGGTAATGTGTTGTTAATTTCAAATTTCACTTGTTCCTTATTGGTGTCTATATGAAAGTGATTGACTTTTGTTTATTAACATGTGTTCTGCAAACTTGCTATACTCCCTTTTTAGTTTTTATTGTCTTTTGGATTTTCTATGTAGATTATCAGTCTTCTGCAAACAAAGACAGTTTTATTTCTTCCTTCCCAATCTGAGTATCTTTTATTTCCTTTTCTTGTTTTCTTGTGTTAGCAAGGGCGTCCAGTACAATGTTGAAAAACATGGTGAAAGGGATGCCTTGTTCCTGATCTTAACAGGAAAGCTTTGAGTTTCTCACCATTGTGATGTTAGTTATTGGTTTTTTGTGTGACATTCTTTACCAAGCTGAGGATGTTCCCCCGTATTTCCACTTTGCTGAGAGTTTTTGTCATCGATGGGTGTTAGATTTATCAAATGCTTTTTCAGCATCTATTGATGTGATCGTGTGATGTTTTTTCTTTAGCCTATTGATATGATGTATTATATTAATTGATTTTTCAATGTTGCCTTGCATGCCTGGGTTAAATCTCACTTGTTTATGGTGTATAATTCTTTTTATACATTGTTGGATTCCATTTGCTAATATTTTGCTGAGGATCTTTGCATCTGTGTTCATGAGAGATATTTGTCTGCAGTTTTCTTTTCTCGTAACGTCTTTGTGTGATTTTGGTGTTAGAGTAATACTTGCCTCATTGGGGGAGTTAGGAACTACTCTCTTTGCTTCTATCTTCTGGAAGAGATTGTAATTGTAGAGAATTGGTATAATTTCTTCCTTAAATATTAGGTAGAATTCACTGGTAAACATTTATGGGCCTGGTGCTTTCTGTTTTGGAAGGTTAATTATTGATTCAACTTCTTTAATAGATATAAATCTGTTCAGATTGTCTTTTTCTTCTTGTGTGAGTTTTGGCAGATTATGTCTATTAGAAATTGGTCCATTTCATCTGGGTTATCAAGTTTGGGGGCATAGAGTTATTCATAATATTTCTTAATTTTTCTGTTAATATCCATGGAATCTTCAGTGATGTATGCTCTTTCATTTCTGATACTAGTAATGTGTGTCTTCTCTCTTTATTTTACTGAGTCTAGCTAGCAGTTATTAATTTGATTAATCTTTAAAAAAATAGCTGCTGGTTTTATTGATTTTTCTCTATTTTCCATTTTCCATTTCATCAATTTTTGCTCTAATTTTTTTTATTATTGTTTGTTTACTTTGGATTTAATTTGTTCTTCTTTTTCTAGTTTCATAAGGTAGAAACAGATTATTAATTTTAGGTCTTTCTTCTTTTCTAATATATGCATTAAATGCTATAAATTTCCTTCTCAGTCCTCCTTTTGTTGCATTACACAAATTTTGATAAGTTGTTTTCATTTCCATTTAGTTCAAAATATTTTATAATTTCTTTTGAGATTTCTTTTTTGACCCATATGTTATTTACAAGTGTGTTTAATCTCCAAGTATTTTGAGATTTTCCAGCCATCTTTCATCTTTCTATGATTAATTTCTCAGTTAATTACATTGTGATCTGAGACCATACATTATAAAATTTCTATTCTTTTAAATCAGTTAAGATGTGTTTTATGGCTCAGAATGTGATCTATCTTAGTGAAATTCCATGTAAGCTTGAAAGAATGTATATTCTGTTGTTGTTGGATGGAATAGTCTCTCTATATAGATTATATCCAGTTGATTGATGGTGCTGTTGAGTTCAACTATGTCCTTACTGATTTTCTGCCTGCTGGATCTGTCCATTTCTGATAAAAGGAAGCTGAAGTTTACAGTTATAATATTGAATTTATCTATTTCTTCTTGCAGTTTTATCAGTTTTTGCCTCATGTATTTTGATACTCTGTTTTTAGGTGCACACACATCAAGGATGTCTTCTTGGATATTGATCTCTTTATTATTATGTAATATCCCTCTTTATCTCTGATAACTTTACTTGCTCCGAAGTCCACTCTGTATTAATGCAGCTACTCTTGCTTTCTTTTTATTAGTATTAGTATGGTATAGCTTTCTTCATTCCTTTATTTTGAATCCTTATATTTAAAGTGAGTTTCTTGTAGACAACATATAGTTGGGTCTTATTTTTTGATCCACTCTGACAATCTTTGTCTTTTAGTTGGTGTATTTAAACTATTAATGTTTAATGTCATTATTGATACAGTTGGATTAATATCTACCATATTTATTATTCTTTTCTATTTTTTGCCATAGTCCTTTGTGTCTAATTTTGTTTTCTACACTTTTTCTGCCTTTTGTGGTTTTAATTAAGCATTTCATATGATTTCATCTTTTCTTCTTTCTTAAGCATATTGATTATACATATATCTATATATATTTTTTTACTTCTTTTAGTGGTTGCCTTGCAATACCTGTTTTCAACTAATCCAAGTCCACTTTCAAATAACACTATACTACTTCATGGGTAGTGCCAAGTGCCTTATAATAACAAAAAATTCCTAATTATTCTCTCCCTATAACTCTGTTGTCACTTATACATAGCATACATTTTCACTTATACATAGCATACATAAGCATATGTATGTATCCATGTGCCATATAATGATGTTTCAGTCAACGATGGACCACATATATAATGGTGGTCCCACAAAATTAAAACACAGTATTTTTACTATACTTTTTCTATGTTTAGATACACAAATATTTACCATTTTGTTACAGTTGCCTATAGTATTCAGAACAGTTAAATGCTATACGGGTTTGTAGCGTAGGAGCAATAGGCTATATACCATATAGCCTAGGTGTGAAGTAGGCTATGCCATCTAGGTTTGTGTAAATGCTGTGATGTTTGCACTATGATAAAATTGCTTAATAATGCATTTTTTAGAATATATCCCAGTTACGAAGCAACACATTTACATAACTGAGCACATTGTTGCTATTATTATTTTGAACAAACTGTTATCTTTTAGAATAATTGAGAATAAGAAAAATGAAAATTTTTATTTTACCTTCACTTACTCCTTTTCTGATCCTCTTCCTTTCTTTATATAGATTTAAGTTTCTGATCTATATCATTTTCCTTCTCTCTGAAGAACTTTTTAAAACTTTTCTTTCAAGGCAAGTCTTATGGCAACAAATTCTTTGAATTTTTGTTTGTCTGAGAAAGTATTTCTCTTTTACTTTTGAAGAATAATTCTGCTGAGTACAGAATTCTAAGGCGGTGTTTTTTTCCTCTCAACATGTCAAATATTTCACTGCACTTTCTTCTTGCTTGTGTGGTTAATGAGGAGCAGTCTCATGTAATTCTCATCTTTGCTACTGTTTAGGTAATGTGCTTTTTTTCTCTGGCTTCTTTCAAGATTTTTTTTAATCTTTTGTTTTCTTGACGTTTTAATATAATATGCCACAATGGAGTAAATGTTTGTGTCCCTCCAAAATTCATATTTTGAAACCCTAATCCCAATGTGCTGGTATTTGGACGTGGGGGCTTTTAGAGGTAATTAGGTCATGAGGGTGGAGCCCTCATGACTAGGATTAATGTTCTTATAAGAAGAGGCCAGAGAACCATTTAGCTCTCTTTCTGTCATGTGCGGGTATAATGAGAAGATGGGAGTCTGCAACCTTGAGAGGGCCTTAACCAGAATCTGACTATCATGTCACCCTGATCACCTCTAGAACTGTGAGAAATAAATATTTGTTGTTTAAGCTACCCAGTTGATGGTATTTTATTGTCCTAAACTGATTAGGACATATGCATAAGTGTAGTTTTTTGGGAATTTATTTTGCTTGGTGTTTGTCCTCTTTGCTTTCTGTATCTGTAGTTTTGTGTCTTACATTAATTTAGGGACATTCTAAGTCATTATTACTTCAAATATTGCTTTTGTTCTTTTCTCTCTTTCTTCTTCTTTTGGTATTCCCATTATGACTATGATATATCTTTTGTAGTTGTCCTACAGTTCTTGGATATTCTATTCTGTGTTTTTCAATCTTTTTTCTCTTTGCTTCTCAGTTTTGGAAGTTTCTATTATTATATCCTTAAGCTTAGAGATTCTTTGCTCAGCTGTGTTCAGTCTATTAATGAGCCCATCAAAGATATTGTTCATTCCTGTGTGTTTTTAATCACTAATATTTCTCTCTTATTCTTTGTTAAAATTTTCATCTCTCTGCTTACATTATCCATCTATTCTTGTATGTTGTCTACTTTTTCCATTAACGCCCTTAGCATAGTAATTGTACTTTTCTTAAATTCCTGCTCTGAAAATTACAACATTCCTGCCATATCTGACTCTGATCTTGATGCTTGTTCAGGCTCTTCAAACTGTGTTTTTTGCCTTTTAGTACATCTTGTAATTTTTCTTTGAAAGGTAGATATGATGTACTGGGTAAAAGGAACTATGGTAAATAGACTTTTAGTAATGTAATAATGTGCAGAGGTAGGAAATACATTCTCTGACATTAATGTCCTATGATTAGTTTCAGTCTTTTGGTGAAACCATGCCCCTGAACTTCACCAGTGCTTCTCAATTATTTTCCCTCATTAGGTGGGACAGAATGGCTAGAAGGGGCTAGGGCTAGATGTTTTCCTGCTTCTAGGTAAGTTAGGCTCTGGTAAAACTCTAGCAGGTTAGGCT
Organism: Indri indri; assembly: GCA_004363605.1. Classification (NCBI taxonomy): domain Eukaryota; kingdom Metazoa; phylum Chordata; class Mammalia; order Primates; family Indriidae; genus Indri; species Indri indri. The sequence continues at coordinate 31,187 of RJWJ010011934.1, read as the reverse complement.
CGGGTAAAATAGTTTCTCCTGAGGGAAAGCTTTGTTAAGAAGAACAGAATGCTCTGGTGTATTTCAAGATAGTTTCTGTTCCCCTTTCCCTAGCAGAAGCAAGAGGGGATTTTTCTTTGATATTCACTGTCAGAACCTGCTTAAGCTCCTGGAGGTAAAACTCACAAAGGTGTGGAGGCCCTCCTGTGGCTGGTTTCCCCGGAGTTTTTAACTCTCAGACTTGTCTGCACTGAGGCTCTAGTAATTTGTCAATTGCAGTTTAGGTTTTCCTATCCAGGCACTGATTCACATGGAGATTTCTGCTTATGGGTTTCTTTTCTAGTAAGTTGTGATTCTTTGTAGCCACCTGTCTGTCTCTCCATTTTGGGGGGCAGCAGCTTGCCTGTGACCTCACTTCTCTGATGTATCTAAGAAGAGATGGCAATTTTTCAGTTTGTTTGACTTTTCATTTGTTGTTAGGATGGAATGGCAACTTCTAATCTCCTTACTTGCTGGACCAGAAACCAAAGTCTGCCCCAACTCCTAATAACCGTTATGCAACATGTTTTCCCACTAGCTATTGGTTAACTTGAATTCTGTCTTGTGTGGGGTCTTAGCCTGGGTTCTCTAAGAAGCAGAGTCTGAGTTAAAGGCTTACATGCTATGACTTGATTAGTAAGTCCAATCTCAGTGAGCAAGAGGGAGGGAAAAGGGGAGGGAGACAAGGAAGAAAGAGCCAACATGAAGGTGTGTTATTGAAACTGGCCCCTGCCTGGTATTGAGCTTGATTGATTATTTAATTTCAAGGGGTTCTTGAAGAGCTATATAAACAATTACCTTTCAGAACAGTCTCTGGGGTGGGAGTGGGGGTGGGAATAAGGCTTTACTTGCTGACTCAGTCTCCTATACATCAAAATTTCACTCCATGGTTTAGTTCCCTTTCCTCCCACTTATGGATTGTACACCTGTCAGCAAAAAAAGAGGTCTCATGGTGTCTTAGTTTGGGTTCCCCTGGAAGCTGGGCATGAATAGGCTTGGGTGCAGGTAGTTCATTTAAAAAGTGATCCAGAAAGCAGAAGCAAGGGACTTGGGAGAAAGAGGGAAGGAGAGAAGACAATGTAGGAGTACATTATTGAGGTCCCTGTGTTAGGTAGATAGGATCTCTGGCTCTTCTCGGGACAAGGGTTCCCTGTTTTGGTGCTGTTTTAAGCAATTCCTCCACCTGGGAAGAAGGATAAGGGCGGGTGCTCCATTTTGGTCCTGCCCCACCCTTAATTCATCTCGAGCAACTGCTACACCTGGGGAAGGAGGGAATGCTTTATCAATCTGGGAATTTCCCAGCCCAGGCATAATAAGATTTAGAAAGTGATGTAGAATTACCTAAGGGTAATTAATATACCGTTAGCTTGAATCTGCATTGCTGCTCACACCCCCCTGGCCCCACCCCCAGGCTTTCTTAGAGGGAGCTCTTATAGGCAGATGGAATTTTGAGGACACCTGTTGATCATTTTATAACACCCTACACCTCCCAAGAGCCCTACTCCAGACTGGGCTAATAAAAAGAAATAATCTGAGAAGTCAAAAGGGAAGAGAGTGGGTCAGTTAGTGAATAAGTTGGTCTGTCTCTCTCCACTCACAGAGACAGACCCATTTTATTCTACAATAAAGAGCTGCTCTTGTGAAACTGCTCTCTGCCTGAGGTTACTCCATTGTATTGGCCTTGCTGGTGGTTTTTCTAAGAAAGGAGTCAGAGGACCAGGATAATAGTCTGGACTTGACACTTGGGTGTGTCTGGTCATTCTTCAGCCAAGAGCACACCAAAAACCGAGGGCAGACTCCCACTCTGACATCTTTGGTGCAAAAACACGGGATTCTGACATCTGCAGTAAGCAATAGGGGCTCCATTCTAGTACAGAGTACCTCTCAGAATTGTCCATTCATAGGATGGGGAGCTGGACCTTTACCCACCGTCTCCCATCCTCCATTTATTGCGAGTTGCTCCTGGGATCTATAAATGTCTTCCCTTTTTGGGCAATGCTTATGTTAGGTAGACAGCGAGGGATTCTGGGTCTCCTAGGGATGAAAGGGGGTGCTGTTGCCCTTACCTTGGTCCTGCCCCACCGTAATTTTCATACCTGGGGGAGGAGGGAATACCCTACGAATCTGCCAATCAGAACTTGGTGCGTCAGCTGCAAAAGAATGCTGAAGACTCTCTAGCCCACAGGCCAAGCAGCATAGGTACCATAAAGTCCAGAAAGTGACCTAGAACCCACATGTGCAGTAAGACTTAGGTCATGCAACTCCTCAACTGTGCAAAGTGGTTCTATGGTGACATTGAACCTTGGGGTAGTCCCTATCTGGACACCATAAAACAAGACGCAGACCATAACCAAGTCCCCCATTTTTTTTTTGCACCTTTCCTTTGGCTCTCCCTTTGCTGCAACAATGGGTTTGGTCATAATCTGTAGTGTATGTATCATGCCCTGTAAACCTATATCTTGCTCTTGCTCTTTAGTCCTGTCGTTCTCTCCTCAATAAACCTCATCTTTGTGCTTGCCTAACTTTGGTGCATCTGGTCATTCTTCAGCCATGAGCACGCTAAGAACTGACACTTCAGACTGAAACCTGACACTTATATGTGCACTTATATGCTTACACGGACATCTGAGATTTTGGAAAAGGTGCCTAGCTTAAATAGCAGAGATGTTTGAGATGTGTGAGTCTGAGGTTGGGCCAAAGAGGTGGGCCAAAGAGAGGTGACATGGTTTACCTGGTGTCTCAGGGAACAGGGAAACTGCAAGGCCTGTAGAGCAGTATTTCTTTTGTGGGATGGTGTGAGATTGAGTCTGAATGGTGCTGAATGCTGATTTCAGGTGACTCACATTGTTTATGTAGGCAGGGGTCCTGCTCAAATATTTGCCTGAGGCTTCACACACCCTAGGGAGAGCCCTGCCTCTGTGAAGTAATTTGGAGCCATACAAAGTTGACTGCAGTAGCTGCAGCTGGAATAACAGAAAAGTAAGACTGAGAGGACTTACCTTGGCATTTAGGAGTTAACTGATATCCTTGGTTAAGAGCTTCTTCAGAAAAGTTTTTACAGAGGATTTTTAGAGGCTTTGTTTTTCTATATGCATAGAATCACATTTGCAAAAATTTTGAGTGAGTCCGCATGTGGAGCAGATTGCAATATATGGCTGCAAATTCTTTTCTTCTTGGTGTGTATACTCTGCCCATTCAGAGGGGGAGTCTCTCTCTTAAGTCCACCCTCCTGAATCTGGACTGGCAGATAACTTTTTCCTTTTAGCTTATAAGTCTCTAGATAAGAGTAGGTGCACCACTGGAGACCTAGTCTCTTGACTTCCTTTCACGAATAGAATGAGGCAGAAGTGACATTTTGCAAATTCTGGGACCTGGCCCTCAGGCAGTCTTACAGCTTCTACTGTCACTCCCTACACTGAGACCACCATGGAGGGAGTCATTCTGGCCTACTACAGGATGAGAGGCCATATGTTGGAGAACTGTAACACCCTACCTGATGGCCAGCACCCATTCCCAGACATGTGAATAAGGCTATTGTGGATTCTCCAGTCCGACTGCCCTTCTAGCTCAAGGTAGTCATGGCTGAGTCCAGGTAAAACTAGAAGGGCCTGCACAGCCAAGCCAGAGGATCATGAAAAATAATCATTGTTGTTTCAGGACCACTAAGTTTTAGGTGGCTTGTTATGCTGCAACAGATAACTAATATAACGTGAAAAAAAAATCCTGAAAGCCTTTGGAACCATTTTTATACCTCAACTAAATAGATTGCCAAATTAAATGATGTGTTAATAAGTTTACAAATACTAATAAGGTTTCATGTTGAGTTTTGGAAAGTTCCTCTTCTGTATTTAGCCAATGAAGAAACCACAAATGAGGAGTTGCTGTTCCATGCCAAAAAAGTAAGCTTATGAAAATTATACTCAGTGAAATAAAATTGTAAATAGTACCTTAAGTAGTCTGTATAACTACAAAGAACAAGTTACATGTATGAACTCTTGGCTTCTGGGGAAAGAATATTATCAGTCATGATGTGTGTGTAGATGCTGCGTGTATGTACTGTGGCTTGATTCTAAATGATTTCATGGATAGAAGCAGTTATTAACATTTGCTGGAAGGACTTGGGGGAAGGGGACTCTGTTGGCCGAGTAGGGACTGGGTTGTGCTGGTGGTGTTCTGAAGGGGTTCAGAAGATGTCAAGGGTAGGAAAGGGGAGGAAATCTCACAGGGTGCCCTTATTACTTTTAGCAGCAGAAATTTGAGTTTGATTACAAAATGGAAAAAGAGAGATGGTGGATTTTCACAAGATCGCTGGTTAAAAGAAATCCCTCCTACATAGTATTTGGTACAGTAAGGCTGTTTCTTTCATCAAGTGATAAACTATATCTATATTATGCACATTATTAACTCATCTATCTAACTTTTGTTTAGCCTGCACTGTGTATAAACAGTGTTTTACAGCGATTGAGCTGCAATTTAAAAATCCAAGAGCTTTCACAAAACGTCTGTACTTTCAGCATCTCATGAAGTTTGGATGGTCTGGCCACAGGTCTAGAGTGAGGGACAGCACCCACTTTAGACAGATCCCACATTCTCTAGCCTATAGACCCCACTTATTACCTTATCACTATGGCTGTTGTAGGCATGTGTCTATCTTTATAGACTCATTTCAGAGGGGGCAAGAGTCCTGGTAATCAGGCCTTAATTGACTATTTAAGCAAAAATAAATGGCTTGATTTCCTATAGGTAAAAAATGATCAAATTATGAAATGTCCATTTTAAGTCATTTCCACTACTAAAAATGTCCCTGTTCAGGCAGAAGATTCATGTATTTAGATAAAATGCCGTGTGTGTGTGAGTTAGGGAGTACATCACAGTTGATAAAGAAATACTCCCAGCCTGATGAGAGGAAGAGAGAAGAGGCCACAGTTACTGAGATTGAAAGAGCACCTGTGTTTTACTTTTGGCAATCACCTGGGATTAAAGCTTCCTGTTGAGTCTGGGCAGAGAGAACCACAGGCAGAAAGAAGCAGCAAAGACCACAGACCTGAAGGGACCTGTCGAAAAGGATGTCACATACCTAGCAGCTTGTATGAATGAGGGTTAAGGAGAGAGTGCTCCACTCTACCTTTTCTCCCAGTGCCTCAACTTGGCAGATGATCCTAGAACTTTGACAGAACCCTATTAAAAGAAGGCCTGAGAAAGCTAATATTAAGTTTTTCACAATCTCAATGAAATGGTGCTTCGAATCAGAAATTAGTATAGACAATAGAGGTTTTTTTTTTTAAACATACCTAGAATTGTGGATTGAGATTCATGCCCGTTATGTTGTCTAATAATGTACCTATTTTAGGGAGGTAAAAATATATTCCAACAAGTACAGTTAGTTTGTGTGTTCAAACTCTTGTTTTGTTTTTGTCCTCTCATACTATTAAGTGATTCTGAACTTGATTATTGCATAGAGTATTAGAGTTGTAATCCTGAGAGCTAATTGCCTTCACATGTGTTCGGTCATTTGCTGCCAGCTCAGTGTCTTTTTATAAAAAGCATCCTTATGTTCCTCCTACTCACCAGCCAGAAATGTTTCCAGTGCTGTGCACAGGTAATGGCTCTTTAAATTACCACCATTCAGTTATCTTCTGGACAGGTTTTCTTCAAGAGTCAGCAAATGAGCAGGATGTCCAAGGACTGCTCTCCAAACTAGTGGATCTTCTACTTCGTATGGACATAATTCCCCCTGGGAAATGTTTCCTCTGGTTCCATGTTTTTATCTGAGGGCACTGAGACATGTTGTTCCTTTTTAAAACTTAGTTGAGAGTTCCAATGGAAATTTTATTAATATGATTAACTGTGTTCATTCATTCATTTAGAAAATACATGTTGAATGGAAACCATGTGCCCGGGATATTAAATAAAATCCAATAACTGGTCTCTGGGTGCTCATAGTCTCCTGCATGAGAGAGGAATCAATGCATGCTTATGAAAGAGTATGAAAATGCTAAGGCATAGGAAAACAAAGGACAAAAACTGGGGGGAATTGGGAAGTCAGATTAGGAAGTGGATCAGGAAGCATTCTGGGTTAAGTGATATCCAAAGTATGTTTTGAAGTAAGGAGTAGGAATTATTCAAGAAAAGGAAGAAACAGTGACTAAATACTGATGCTTTGTTGTTAGGAAATTTGGACTTTACCCAAAACTGGGTGTGGTTCCATGTAGCACCTTTAAAGGATTCTAAACAAGAAAGAGGCTTGATATGATTTCTCTTTTGGAATAAACACTTTGATGGCAGTGTGGAGGATGAATTAGGAGCTGTGCAAAGCCAGGGAAGGGATATCTATTAAGAACTAGTTAGAATAGATGGTAAAGTGTGAGAGCCAGAACACAGGCACTAGAAGTAAGAAAAAAAATATATTAATATGTAAGGAATAGATTCAAAAAATACTAAGAAGGAAGAGGATTCATGCTCTGGGAACTTATTGCATGTGTGGGGTGAAGAAGAGGATGGTGTCCAGGCTGCTTTCAGTTTTTCTGCTTGAGTGGCTGATTGTATGACTGGATCATTCATAGTATTGATGAATAAGATAGAGAAGCAAGTCTTAGGAGATTGATGATGAAAGACTCTTTGGACTTTTTGACTTCTAGGGGCCAGTGGAACACTTTGATAGAGATTCCAATTAGCATTTGGATATATGGGTCTGGAAAACATGGAAATTGCTGGGCTGGAAATAAATATTTTGAAGTCTGCAGCACACGGAGAATAGCTAAAACCTTGAGGATATATGAGATCATCCCAGGAGTGTTTGTATAGGGAAAACAGAAGATTATCAGTTACAGATTTATGGAGCACACTGAGTTTTAAAAGATTATCATTTGAAGAGGAGCATTAATAAAACATTTTTCTGAAAACAAGCAACTAGAAAGGTAAGAAGAAAACTAAGAGAAGGTAGAATCTGGGGACAAAACAGAGAAAAAGTTGGGGGACGGGAAATTTTCAGCTAGACACTAGACCTATCTCAGCTAGCCTTAAAATTTCAAGTGCTCACTAGAGGTGCTGACTCGTTTTATTCCAACCCAATTAATCAAAATAGATGAAAATCCCATTATCAAGAAAGGGTACAGAAAGTGTCAAATAAATTTTAAAGTGACCAATGAAAATAATTAGCAAAAAAATTAGTTTTATTTAGTATTAAAAATAAACCAAAAAAGAAACTATCTGCAAATTTATTCTGATAGTTTTTTTGTAAATATTAACGTATGAGTTTAAGTGTTTATGAATAAATTGCTTATTAATCTTGTTTTTGACAATTCTTATTGCTGCATCTAAAATTAAAATTAATGGAAAACTATTTAAGGTATCCTATGGGACAACAAATTTCAGCTATTAGCGCTACCCAGAATACTCACTTCAGTAGCTGGAAAAAAGAGCAGTTATGAAACTTACCAATGCATTTGCTAAAGCCAAACATTACTATTTTAGTTTACCAGGGCTGCTATAACAAAGTGCCACAGACTAAATGGCCTAAACAACAGCAATTTATCTTCTCATAATTCTGGAGGTTAGATGTCTGAGATCACGGTATTAGTAGGGTTGGTTTCTTCTGAGGACTCTCTTCTTGGTTTACAGATGGCCTTCTTCTCCCTGTGTTCATGTCTGTGTCCTAATCTCTTCTTATAAGGACATCGGTCATATTGGATTAGGGCCCACCCTAATGACATCATGTTAACTTAATTACCTCCTAAAAGACCATACCTTCAAACAGGGTCCCATTCTGAGGTACTGGGGGCTAGGGATTCAACATATGAATTTTGTGGGGAGGGATATAATTCAATCTACAACAGTCATAAACAGTTTTCCTAAAAAATTTAATTTCTATTTATTCACAGGAAAGGAACTTCTCATATCATCATGTTTTCCATTCCATTTTAAGTTTCAAAATGTGTGTATATTTTACCATGGGCATATTTTTTATTAATAAAATTATGTAACTATGTATGGCAAAAGAAGCACATTTCACTAATTCACTAGTGGATGTCGTAGAGTTGTTTTTTAAATCATAGAATGATTCTATGAGAGAGTAACGGTATCCCCAAATTCCTTGACACTCTTCCCATTGAGAGGTGGGAGTATGAGGCCAATGTCCTCTTTTTATGAATTGGGGAGGGCTCTCAGTCTGCTTTGACCGAAAGAATATGGCAGAAGTGAGGCTGTCCTGGGTTTCAGCCTTAAGATTTTCGCAGCTTCTACTTCATGTGTCTTGGAATACTCCATCCAGGAGCCTGAGCTGTCATGTAAGAAATCCATTACCCTGAGACCACCATGCGGTAGATGTCATGGGTAGGCAATCTGGTTAACAGTCCCATTTCAGCCATCCTTGTCAAGGCGTCAGATATATGAGAGAACCCATTTGGGATCTTTCATCAGCTAACTAAACATCAACAAGTAATCTCAGGTGACCCCACATGGAAAGTGATGCTTGTAGAAATATTTCTAGATTTGATCTCTTACAAATGAAAGCTATTAATATTAGTGTATCAGTAGTTTCAACACATAGAACTGCCTGGCCATGCATCCATACTCAATATGAAAATGCTCTGTGCAAACCAACAAACTAGATCTCATTTTGGTATAATAGTTATCGTGGAATAATGGTGTCTGAATCCAAGGCCAAATATTATACTTTATGCTGATTGTCATTCTATCCCCTAGTATCAGAAAAAAGGAAGCCAGACTGTGGCAGATAGAAAGTACAAGGCACCCATGATAGAGTGGAGCCACCAAATGCCTTAAAATTGGGACCAGTTTGGAGAGTCTCTCATTTAACAGGCCAATATTTACTCTTTCATCTTTGACTTTTATTAATTTATTAAAAATAAATGCCCCAATGGAATATCAGAAAAATATAGTTTAATTTTAGAGTGTACATTTTTAGTCCTAGACTAATACTCTGAGAACAAGAGACAAAAGCTGAAATTACCATTTTTACAACCATCCTTCCATTTATACAGTGGTGGTTCATAAAGGTGGAATTTGACAGTGATGCTTGACAACTGTTACAACTCTGGCTCCCATGATAAGAGCCTGTAATTCTCCTGATGCTACAAGTGTATTCACATTGATGCTTTCCATGGGCAGCCGGGGAATACTGCAAGGGTATGCTATGTGCTTTGCTTCCTTTGTGCAAAGTGGTGAGAAATGAATTGACACTAGGAATGTTTTGCCATGAATTTTGTGGATGGGAAAGAGTAGAAATAATGTGGGAAAAATATGTGAGGGAGTCAGTAAATAAAGGAGTAAACAAACAAAAGTTTAAAAGTGGTAACTTCAGATATGAAGGAATGAAGAAGGAAGAAAATTTCCTTTATGTTATGAAGGAAATAAACAAGTTGATATGACAAAATGACAGGAGCTACTTGAGATAGGAATTGGGACTCAGCAGTTTGTATAGGTGCTTTTCAAATATGTGTCTTCCCCTAGTCAGCTAGCAACTTCTACCTTTCATAGGCAGATGCATGGACATCTAGTTTACCAACACTTGATTGCCTGTATTTCATGGTTAGATTAATGACGTACATTCCAGAAGTAATTAATTGCACTGTTTGCTGACTCCCTTTCTTTATTAATTTTTTTCAAAAAATAATGAATTCCTAAAAGATCAAATCAGGATAATACAATTATTTTTAAATATGTAAAAAACAATAGTTAACATTTAGCAAGTGCTTACTATTAATAAATGTTTAGTACTGGCCTAAACACACTCTGTATGTATTGATTAATTTAATTTTTATAATGGTTCACAAAACTGGTGCTAACAATATGTTTATGTTAGAGATGAAGCCAGTTAGGCTAAGAGAAGAAAGTAATGCTTCTTGTCACACAGCTAAGAAGTGTTGGAATTGGGTTCAAACCTCACAGATGAACTACTTTCCATTGGACTATGTACAGTGTCTTCATAGAATAGACATTTCGTGTATTCAAGACTTTGACAGGACACTATCAGTTGAGGAATTTTGTATATGATGTGTTTTTTTTGAGGATGATATTTTACTTTTTTCAGGGCTGCTGGTAATTTTTAACTTGACTTGGGGATTCAAAAGAAAATACAGATGTGCTTTTTCATAGAGAAACTACATTGAAGAAAACGTGTTATATCCAAAAAATATTCTGTGTGAACAGCTAATAAATCAGGAAAAAAAGGAAAAATGTTAACAGTAATTTAGCAGCAAATGGGGTATTTGACCTGCAGCTCCCAGATGAATTCCCAAACAATATGAATAATTTATTTTAGGAAGATGAAATGATATGGGTTATGTAATGCTTGATGAGAAATTGCTTTCATAATCCGGGAAATTGCTTCTTCTTAGCAGGGTCACCAGTGGAGGAAGGAGCTGCTCCTGGGGTATTACTTTCCACCTTGAAAATCTTGGCAGAAGCCATAAGTGTTTGCTGCCCAGCTGTGCTCCAGCTAGTGTAGCTGAAGTTAGTTTCATTTTCCAGAAGCCTCAAAAACTGTTTGAATATCTAGCACCCAAATGGCCTCTGTGCTATTTTCTGAGAGGTTGTGCTGCAATCACATCTCCTCATCTCAGAGCTGCAGTTACATTTCCTAGATTTGCACAGATGCAAGGCTCTCCCAGAACTAGGATAAGCTGTCAAGTTGTAGGGCAGCTCAGTTGCTCCTTGGAATTTATGCCCTAAGGAACAAGCACTCTATAGAGCATTTTGAAAGCTGACAGCTTAGTGTTGGCAGCTGAATTTTGACATTCATGCTATTATCAAAACTCTCCCAAACAGCTGAAACTATAGGTATGTGACAGTTAAGACTTCTGTGAGGCATGTTTATCTGGCAGGAAGAATGCTATCATTTCCCTTATTCTATTATCCTGTGCATTTCAGTTACTTTTGTTAATCAATTAAAACTCATGCATTGTTGAGGTATCTAAAATGACAAGGCGAATACAGAGCCACTGTTAGGATTTCAGCCTCAAGACCATGCTCAGTTTAAAGATATGGCTTTGCTGCTTCAAAATAGTTGGAAAATTTACCACTGAATTTCTGAGAAATGTAAAAAGGAACACAAGAATTCACACATTTGGTAGTCTCTATAAAAGCCCACACTTAGTCCTTCCCCTGTGGACTTGAAGGAGGTAATGAAAAACCATATTTCTTCCTAGGCTAGAGCTAACATAATTGGAAAATTGGAAATGTTGGTGTCTGAAAACATATCTTATCAAAATAAGGAGCTGAAAGTTGAGATTGTAAAAAAAAAAAAAATCGCAGCATAATCCTCTTAATTTTCATTCCATTAAATGTTGAAAAAAATCAGCGTTTGACAAATGAAAAAGGACAGAGTTAGAAGAGCTATTTAGAATAGGGTGACAATAAGAGTTGAGACTTTTATTTTTTGGAGCAAAGGAAGAATTATGCTCCTGTTGCTATGCTTACTTCCTACAAATTACTTTTGTTAGTGAAAACAAAAATGAAATTAAATTACATTATTAATGACAGAAGAATATGGCTCTTTGGTTTCTAGAAAAATGGTTAAAAACACAATCTCTTTTTCTCCTTTAGAAATGCCCCCAAAAGAGAAGCAAAACTACATCATGCTAACTATTCAGTCAACACAGTGACTTGAAACACTTAGCCCCAGCCTTAGTAGGACTCTCACCAAAAAATGCAGCATCCTCTCTTATGCTTAAATGCTAAGCACAAATTGAAATGTGTCATTAAAGTAATTAACCCAACCAAATTCCACTGATTGCCACAAATTGAATGTGAAATTGTGGAAATCTTTAATGTCCTTTGGTTCATGACTGAGAATTGAATTGATAAAACAGCTTTGAGATGAGTCATGGTCATACTTTCCATGTGTGTAGTCAACACCATATAATCCATTTAGCAAATTAAAATTACTCAAGACAATCCTCAGTGAAAAAATGAAATGTAATTAGTTGGACTTTTCTCATAAGTTAAGTGTTACAGAGACACAGATTTTGAAATAATCAGTGTCTCAGACTGAGCTGTAGGCTCAGTTGCATGGGGCTTTGTAATGGCATTAATAAGAAATAATAGCAATGACAGTATCTAACATGGATAGAAAGGGTACGATATGCTAGGCACAACTTTAAGCCATCCATATACATATATACATGCACACACATATGTACACATTACATATACATATATACACACACTGTAATCCTCATACCATCCTCGATGTTGGTAGGTGCTATCAGCATTTCCATTTTGCAGAGAAGGAAATAGAGGCTCAAAGAGATTTAATAATTTGTCCAAAGTGACAAAGCGATGAGAGTGGTATTTAAATCTAGACTATCTGACTGTAAAGCCTGTGCTATTTATGTGTCACCTCATTATATTTCCCCTGGACCGAGTCACCACAGCATTTACATGTTGAAATATAGTCATCTGAAGTTTATCTGCAGCACAAGAACTTCAAAATTTCATGAGTTCCTTCAAAAACGTGGCCAATATAGTGAAGAGGAATAACCACAGTAGAAGTGATATTTTTAATGCTTCCATACAAAAATGTCTGGAGGCAGATTCAGTAACGGAAAAATACTGATTGTGAGTTTAAAAGGATGAATTCAGGACCAACAGCAGCCAAATGTATATCCCTAAAGTTTCCCTCTCATATTTTCAAACTCCCCTTTCTACATCTGAAAAGCTCGTTTTTATAAGTGATAACAGAAGAATTACTGAGTCCGTCCTAATAACAGAAGTCAGCTCAGATGAGTGCAAGGAAAAATTTCTCTCTGTTTCTAATGCACATCTGGTGAAGCTTCGCTTTTGTTTTTTAAATCTGTGGGTAGTGGGCTATAGCATGGTGGACAGGATTTTTTCCCCCTATATTTAAGGAATTTTTATGTATTTTCTTTTTCATTACTTTGCCTCATTTCGTCTAAGTTTTTCTATTAATGCATTGTAACCACTTAGCTTCAAGCAGGTACCAAGAAGTAAATAAAGGTATGAATGTTTGCCTCAAGTAAAATAAAGATTTTTGGGGACTTTAATTTTATATATAAAATGATTTTTTTCTATATCATCATCCACCTCTGAGTTTTCAAGTGCTTTATTACAGCCATTACTTGCAACATTAAGATAAACTAGCTTTAAGATGTAAGTTCTCCTTCTCTTTTTAATAAGATTTTTGTGTTTTTGGTCAGAAAATCATATGAAACTGTCTCATTTATTTTATTACTATTTTAAAACAAATAAACAAAACAAATCCACCAAAAACAAGAACAATGAGCAAGCTACTTGGGCAACAAAAGGTAAGACTTTTAGATTGCTTAATTTTGTCTTTGCCAAAGGGATTTTAGTAAATGCTTTCAAGAACACACACACACACACACACACACACACACACACACAATTTTAAATTCAGCTCCTTGCTTATATTTCTCATTATTGAGTGAATGGAGCTTTGTTTGGTATTTCTACCAAAAATGGTAACTTTGAGTATTATCACCATATTAATCCCCTCTTAATCTCTGGTTGGGACAGCTCTCTTAGGGACAGCTGCGGCCATCATTCCACCACATGTGAGCTGCCTTGGGTCATGCATGGTCAATACAGAGAAAAGGATTAACTACAATAGAGGTGATATTTTCAATATTTCAGATACAAAAATGTGTGGAGGCACAGCTGGTAATGGGAAAATATTGATTTGTGAGTTGAAGCTCATCAGGACCGATAACAGCCACCTTAACACCCCAAGAGCTTCTACAAAGTCTTTGGTTTCTGGCCAGTTCTGGCTCTGTCCAGAAGGCAAACATGAGAAATGGAAAGTATATGGGTTTATACCCAGACTTTAAAAGTTCTCAAATTCCATTCTAGATGGCATCAGAGATTTGAAATTTGTTTCTACAACATCTGAGCCTCAGTCTTCTTATCATTAAATTTAGTTAATCCATGTATTTTTATTTTTTCCAAGGACTAAAATGAGATGAAAGCCTGTGGAATTTTTTGGGTCTCTCAGCAAATGTTTCTAGGTGTCTCAATAAATATATGTATTTCCAGTTTGCTAGTAGTCTGACAGCAATTTTCATTTTTGGAATGATGATAAAAATAGAAGAGTAGATATTGATCAAGATGTATTTTAGTTAAGAAATATTTAAGTTAGTTAGGACTCTTTCTTCTGGAATTGATGATGCTTTACATCAGCATTTTTCAAAGACAACCTGCATTAGAACCACTTGGGATGTTTGGTAAAAAAAATCAAATTACCTGTCTCTAACCTGGATTTACTGAATGAAGATCTTTGGGGAAGGCCCTTCAGTGCATAGGTATTTAACAACATCCCCAGGAGAATATTTTTCCTATGCTAAAGTTTGAGAAGCATTGCCTTACCTTATACACAGTGCTTTATACTTTATAAATCATAAATCAGTTTCATACAGATGATGTCATCTGACTTTTACAGTAACCTTGTTAGATATAAAGAGCAGATAACATTTTCTTTTTATAGATGGGAAAACAGATTTAGAGAAGTTTCTCAGCCAAGGTTACAAGGATACTAAGAGGCCTGTATTCAGGGCTTCCATTCCAGTTTTCTTTCTACTTCACCTCACTCATTCTCCTTCTACATGAGAGGATGCTAGCTGCAGATGATCTGGAGAATGAAGGTGAGTCTATACAATATCAAAAATTTATACTTATACATATCAAAATTTTAAGTAGTAGAATGATTTAATCAGGTCTATATATTCCAGGAGATGGCCACGAGAGGAGAAACTGAAGCCAGGGAGTGAATTGGGAGACAGATGTTCTACCACATCAGTAATGTAGATTAGGTTACTTATGCCAAAAGTTCTCAAATGGCATTCCAGAAGGCACTAGAAATGAAATATGTTTCATGAATAGGACATAGTTGTGAAACCCCAGAAAATGGTTCTTTATGGTATTTATTGAATTTTAACACTAATCACATTGATGACTGGCTTCCTCTAATAGGTTATGAACTCTCTGAAAATAGAACCATGTTTCATTCATCTTTGTATCCCCAGAATCTAATTATGTGTTGGCTGTATAGTTTCATTAAACCTGTTTGTTGTTTGTTTAATGAACTTTAGTGAATGATAGTAAAAATATTTGTTTTTCATTGGCAAATGTAATTTTTTTCAATACATAGTTCATATTTCATAAGCTTAATCTATATCAACCTCTAGCTTTAGGTATATTTACTCATGTGATCATCACGACCACTTGCTCTATTATTAATAATCCATATTTTACACACGAGAAGCACAGTGTGGTTAAGTAACTCATCCAAGGTTAGTCAGTTGTTCAGGCTCTAATCCTAGTGGAGTTGGTATTCGAATTAGATAGCCTGGTTCCAAAGTCTTGGTATGAATTATATACATAAATTTGTCATTATGTTTCAGTTGCTTATAACTCTTAATATTATTTCATATTGGTATAAATTGGCATTTAGTAAGTATACTATATGCTATGGTAACAAACAACCTTAAAATATCGGTGGCTTAGCCCAGTTAAAATCTATTTCATACTTAAAGCTTGATCTAGCTTAGATGACTTTGGTGTGTGGCTCTCATCCAAAAGATGACTCCACAACCTGGACTTCTTTCATCTTTGAGTGTGCTAGCTGGAACAGGTGTCCTCCAGGGTTGAGCAGGCAGGAGAGGAGAAATGAAGGAGGCATACCAGTTCTTAATTGCCTTGGTCCATAAGGTCATATGTCACATCCACTCATATTCCATTGGGCAGTGCTATTCACATGGCTCAACTTAACTGCGAGGAAGACCCAGAAAAGTGGAGGTGCATATATGACTCTTTGACAAGCATTAATAACTTCTGCCACAATAAAAAATAGAATAATAAGAAATATCCAAAAATAAAACATTGGGAGCCATGCATTTGTTTTGAGACCCTGCCTCTGTCATTAATTATTTCAGTGATCCTGATAATGTAATTTACCTGCATAAAATGGGCATAATGAGTGAAATACAACTCACAGGGCTGTTATGAATATTAAGTGAGATGATAGAAGTAATGACCATAACAAAGTGGTTGGCACATAGTAAGTGCTCAATATAATACAGCCATCACATTAGTCAGGATTCTTCCGATAAACAGAATTAATAGGAGATATATATTAATACTTTATATGTATATTTATTTATTGTAAGGTATTGGCTCACATGATTATGGAGCTGGAAAGCCCAAAATCTGCAATTAGAATCTGAAAGCTACAAGTTGCTGTAGAACCAGGAAGTGCTGATGTTTAAGTTCAAGGGAAACCAGGTGGGAGATTTCTTTCTTACTTGGGGGTTGGTCAGCCTTTTATTCTATTTGGGCCTTCATCTGATTGAATGAGGCCTACTCACATTATGGAGAGCACTCTGCTTCACTCAGTCTACTGGTTTAAACATTAATCTCTTCCAAAAACACCCTTTTGGAAACACCCAGAATAATTTCTGACCATATATCTAGGTACCCCATCACCCAGTCAAGTTGACACGTAAAATTAACCACTGCAGCCATTGTTATTATTATCATCATCATCATTATTATTAGGTATAGGATATAGAAAGGGTTTTCTTATTCTTCAGTGCAGTTTATTTTTTATTCTCAATGAATAATTGGGTGTCCGTGAGTGCAGACAAAATTTTGGTGCCTAGAGTGAGCAGGTAAAGTTGGTAGCCCTCTTACTAGACCACCACTTTGACAGTCAAACAGCCACCATGGAAAGTGAGCACACAGTTAGGTCCTTTAAAAAGATGTTACATGGAAGACCAAAAGCGAATTTGTCTCATCAATCTTCCAGCCTTTCTTCTCCTTGTTGCAACGTCTATAGTAATCATTTTGGTGTTATTTTTATTTAAATACTGTTTGTCATGTTTAGTTCAATTTTAGCTAGACTTTCACAATCATGCTAAAGCTAATCACTGCTGTAATCCTCCTTCTTACATTCAGCGAACTCTTTATTGACGCAGTCTTCCAACGATCAGCCAAGGCGAGGAGGAAGAAAATTTGCCAAAATCACACATGTTGTATAAAGAAAACAATAAGCTGATTGACTTAATTTCTTACTTTCAGCTGATTGTTATCGTGGAGATGCAGATGAAGAACCATTCCAGAGCCAAGTTCATCCCTGAAATACATTGGGCAGATTCAACCTGGAAAGATATTGTATTCTTATTGCTCAGAAGTCTAGCAGACAGATTTTGTCAAAATGGTGGAGGAAATAAACTCCAGACACACAATGCTTTTCAAAAAGTTGCCTTGTAATTTTTAGAAAATCCAACTGGAAGAATTCCTTTGAGAGAGTTCATTAGGCCAGATGGGCACATTCAAGCCAGTAAACCTGTTGGACTGAAATGACCAGTTGATAATTATTACTAACCAGTTGTTTGCACTGACAGAATGTCTAGCCACTGAGTCACAGAGGCCAGGTAAGCAGTGTAGGCAATAAGGGAGGATTGATTCCTGCAAAGTCTTATTTCTTAGAGTGCCTTCCAAAGTGTGTAGAATAACTTTGTCTCTAGAGTCCTCATCTGATGTGGGTCTATCAGCAAGGGGACCTCAAAGGTACATCTTTGTTAAAAAAGAAGCATCTGCAATAAACTAAACCTGAAGAATTTTTGTTTTATTTTAAAATATTGGAAGAAAGAATCAAAATGTTTTGTTATTTTATTCTAAAATGAATTAAAAATGCAAACAATTTCCTATCATGCAGAAATAAAATAGCTTTGACATAGTTATATAAATTGAAACATTTGATGACACATTTCATGAGATTTAAGCAAAACAAGTGTTTGGAAAGTCTTTTCAAAGTTACATTGCCATGTTCTTTTGCTTTTAATAGTAACCAAGCTCTGTTTTATTTTGTGTTTCATGGTATATATTGCTGCAGAGACATAAAGCAGAGCTGGTGATTCTTGAGAACCAATTCTTGATTTATACATTGACCCACACCGTGCTTATCACGCCTCTAGGTAGGTTAGCACACACCTCAATTGCAGGAAAGTAAAAATGTGAGTTGTAGGAAAATAAATACTATCTACTTATTTTGTGATTACCATGATTTATCACAGAGGAGTCTCTACAAATCTAAATGGAAAGGGTTATTAACATGTGCAAAATTATTAATATATCACTTAAGTTAATTTAGTTAATTTAGCAAGGGAGAAAATATACCATTTCAAGTTTCTCACTCTCTTTCCTATGTGGATAATCCTATGATATATTTTATCAAGTTTTGTGTGCACTCATAGATGTAGATTATAAAGTCTTTCACATAGAAAGTTTTGTGCAAAGCCAAGTTGCAAAATGACTCGTTACGTGGTATGATATAGACTAGGGGAGAAGTGTGGGCAGTAGTGCGCATAGTGTGCTGGAAATATTTAACAACCAACTCGCTGAAAAAATGTACGCAAATTTCTGCTTAGGTTTATTATCAATTTTATTGACAAAGAATCTATAGTGCACCATTTATAATTAATAAAATATACAATAGTCTTTGTTATAAATTTTAAATATTTAGAATGCTTTCATTGGTTTTAGCCAAACATTTGTATTCCTCATTAAGCTATGGTTGCAACTGATGAGCAGTTATACTTATGACATGAATGTTGGTTGATATTTCCATTCAGTGAAACAACAAAGATATATTTTGGAACTTCACTCATTTTTCAATGACATGAGTAGCGCTTTTGCTGACTCAAATAATAGTTTTCAAATACTGGAAGATTTTTTTGGGTTTTCACAATGTAACAGCTGCAGACATGACACAATAAATTTTAATCAACACTGCTAACAGTTCCTCCATCACTTTCTTAAGCCTCAACATCAACAAAACAATAAACCAAGTCATGATTTGTAGCGTTAGCTGATTTTTCTGGCGTAAATACTCACACCATGGGATATTTCAGGCCTCCAGTGTGACATCACTGATTGTGGAGTTGGGAAGAGATGCTCAGTAGCACAGCATTATATAGTATTCCCACCATAGTAAAAGATATAAACAACCTGGAGGGCATGCATAATAGTAACATGTAATATTAACAAAATCATAAGAAAGTGATGAGTTTCATGTATTTTAACTATCTTTGTTTTAAATATAATTTATTTAATCAAAGTTTAAATAATTTAATTTTTAATAATGGTTGTGTTCAATTGGCTTTCATGGGCTGGTATGTCAGTTCTAGCCTTCCACTGGGGGTGGGCATAAGACCCTATCACCAGATACAACCTTTACCACCTCTCTTTTACCGCAATTGCATTTCTTTGACTTTTGAAGGCTTTTAAATCTTCAACAGTCCTTTTTTTGACATTGTAAATTTCATCAGGCAGCATCCATATTATTCTAATATTTGTAGCTACAACAGCTCTTAGTGCAATACTATGATAAATATGTATATTACTAATAGGCACTCAGCTAATCCTTATTTCATACAAGTAAAACGCAGAGATATCTAAAGTGAGTTATATCTTAAACCTATCAGTTAGCAACTTAATTATTTTAGCAGGGGTTCAATGGCACTTAGCTGAGAGTGATGCCTGTTGAGTAGAGTTGGAGTGGGTGGGCAAGGGGCAGAGTGTGGTACTTTAGGGCGGAACACATGAACACATGAGCTTCAGTCATAAGCTGTTGCTTAAGTGCTAATCATAGGAGGAACACTCATACAGACTTAGGATTCAGTGGGTCAATTGTAGTTGCTGAACCCTGGTTCATTCATTCATTCATTTATTCAACAATATTTTATTGTATGTACTGTGGTCTAAACTGTTCTAGGCACCATGGATATAGCACCAAAAACACCAAGTCTGAGCTCTCAAAGAGCTTACAGTCTATCTAGGAGAGGCAATTAACAAATAAACAAACACATACATAGTATGTCAGATAGTATAATGACAAGCACAATGGACATAAAGCTGGCAAGGGTTTAGGATGAGCCAGAGTGGTAGTGGGGACTTGCTGTTTATTAATGTATAGTATAGTCCAGGAAGACTTCTACAGCAAAGTGACATTTGAGCAGAGGCCTGAAGGAAATGAGAGAAACAGACATGCAGATATACGGGGCAAGAGCTTTCCAGGCGCAGGAAATAAATGCAGGAGTCTACAGGTGGGAGCACGGTTGATTTGTCTGAAGACAAGCGAGGAGGCTACTATGTCTGGATGGAGTCTGTCAGGGCAAGGAGGGAGTGGTGGGACATGGAGTCAGAGAATTAGCGATGGGGGAAGGCACTGAGGGCAGGTGTGTAAGTTGATCTGTGAGTCACCTTGCTGTCAGCCCAGGCCCATTCTAGGATACCCCTGGGGGCCTTTGTTGGTTCCAAATCTCTGCCCTCTTGTTCACCTCCCAAACTCCATTGCACACTTGATTTGCTGAATCCTCACACCTGGACTTCTGCCTTTGTACTTACCTGGTTGCACTCTCTAGGTCCTGACAATCTTGGTCCAGTGTTTCTCGGGAGCATCTGTCCTGTTAGCATATATTAATAGAATGTCTTCCTTTATGACTATGCACCTAAGTCTTTAGTTTCCAGAAATAATGCTCATTCTCTTGCTCATAATATGCTGTATATCTTCTTCTGCTTTATCTATTCAAATGGTCACTAAACTGTCATAATAGACCTTTTTATTTTTTAATTGCAAGTGACTCAAATGAAAAGGGAGTTTAATTGGGTCACAGAGCAAGACGAGTTTCAGGTATATTTGATCTAGGGCTTAAATATGATAATAACACGAGAATCTGCTAGTTTTCTAACACTTGGCTCACCTCAAAATTGGCTTTGGTTTTAGGCTTCACATGGTAGCAAGGTGGCAGCTCCAAACCTAAGTCTTTTTAGATTGAAATCTAACAGAAAAAGAGTTAGTCAGTCTCTCTGTCTCTGTCTCTGTCTCTGTCTCTGTCTCCCTGTTTCTCTCTCCACAGAAAAAGTCTTATGTTTGATTGACCATCTCTGAACCAATCACTAGCTGGGAAAATGGGAAGCTCTGATTGCCTAGGCCTGAGTCACGTTGATTCCACAGAGGCAGAGGGAGATCATCAAATCCTTCCAAATTATGCAGACTAAAAGTGAAGGAGGAAGATATTTCCCAGAGGAAAATTGACGTGGTTACCAGAAGGACAATGAATTGATTCAGATAACAAAACAACTAGTTGTTCCCTCCACCTGCTGCTTAACCTCCTAGTGTGCTCACAGCACCTATTCCTTTGGAAGTAGGTTCTGTATTTTAGGGTATGACCTAAATTCTCCACTGGCTTTAATTTCATTTGTCCATTATGGGCAGCACATATTAGGGCAGTCAGTGGCTCACAGATTGTAGTCCCTGGACTAGTACGATCAACATTACCTGGGAACTCATTAAAAGTGCAAATTATTGGGCCCTACTCCAGATCTACTGCATAAGAAACTCTGGGGGTTGGTCCAGCAATCTATGAATAAGCCCTACAGGTGATCCTGGTCATGCTAAAGTTTGAGCACTTCAGGTTGGGTCTGTTTCTCTGGGTTTCTCTTTGTTATAGTCTGTTTTAGGACTATTCTGGACCAATGGCAGGGCTAAGGCTTGACCAGCACTCTCTGGTTCATCTTCTAGGCATCCACACTAGTAAGTGTGTGCACATTTGTGTCCTATTTCCTTTCTGTCTATTCCATACTGCTCTCAGGACTAAGCTTCTGCTCATTTCTCAAAACCCTTACACATGGTGGTAATAATTTTTGGCAAGATTCCTTGGGGATGATGCCCAATAGCTCAACCGATTCTGAGAATAACCTTATTCCTGTGATCCTACACTAGATTTGTAACATTTTAATCACTTTAATTTTTTTTTCCACTGTATTTTTTTGAGTTCTTTTAGTGGATACTTTAAGGTTTACTATAGTTTGGGCTGCTATATCAAAAATACATAGACTGGATGGCTTAAACAATAAATATTTGTTTTTCATGGGTCTGGAGACTGGGGAGTCCAAAATCAAAGTGCAGGCAGATATGGTGTCTGGTGAGGGCCCACTTCCCAGTTCACAGACAGCCATGTCCTCTCTCTGTCCTCACATGGTAGAAGGGTCCAAGGTGCTCTCTGGGGTTTCTTTTATAAGGTCACTGATACCATCATGAGCACTTCACCCTCATGACCTAATAACCTCGCAAAATCTCTACCTCCTAATGTCATTACATTAGGGATTGGGATCTCAATATATGAATGGGGGGGGGAGGGAAGCACAAATATTCAGTCCATAACATTATATATATATTATAAGTTATCAGAATCAGCTTTAGATTTATACTAGCTTAATTCCAATGACATATAGAAACATTACTCCCATATGGCTTTATTGTCTTTCCCTCTTCTTCATGATATTATTGTTATACATATTATATCTATTTGTTATAGACCCAAAATATATTGTTATAATTATTACCTTACAATCTGTAGTCTTTCTTAAGCCTACTACAGCTTTGTTACAACTCCCCTCCTTTCTGCTGTTATTGGAAAATGTATTACACATACATTTCATTTCTATGTTATGTATGCATTATTTTACACAATTGCTTTTACAAATCAGTTGTTAGAATAAGGATAGAATACACATTTATGCTGTCTTTCATAATTATGTAATTATCTTTATCACTTCTCTTTGTGAGTGTTTTAGTTACCATCCTAGGTCACTTGCTTTCAGTGTGAAGAGCATCCTTTAGTATTTCTTGTAAAGGGGGTATGTTACCAAAAAATTCACTCAGCTTTTGTTTATCTGGGAAAGTCTTTATTTCACCTCAGTTCTAAAAAAATAGATTTGCTTCATATGGGGTTCTTGGTCAACAATTTCTTTTCCTTGAGCACTTTGAATATGTTGTCCCACTACCTTTTGTCCTCCATTGTTTCCTCAGAGAAGTCAGCTGTTAACCTTATTGAAGTTCCTTGTAAAGGACAGTTGTTTTTCTCTTGCTGCTTTTTTCTTTGTCTTTGACTTTGAGAATTTTTATTAATACTGTCATGTGTCTGTTTGTGGATATCATTGTATTCATCCTACTTGGAGGTTATTGAGCTTCCTGGATGTGTAGATTATTGTTTTAAATAAATCTGGAACATTTTCAGCCATTATTTCTTGAATATTTTTTCCACTCCTTTCTCTCCTCTTTTCTGGTAAACCTATTATGTATGTATTAGTGCTCTTGATGATATCCTGCATTTGCCTGAATCTCTGTCTTCATTCTTTTTTTCTCTCTGTTTTTGACTCACATAGTCTTTATTAATCTATCTTCAAGTTCACCAATCTTTCTTCCACCAGTTTAACTCCAGAATTTCCATGTGATTCTTTTTTGTAATTTCAATCTCTTTATTGATAGTCTCTATTTGATGCAACTTTCCTTTACTTCTTTAATGATGCTTTCCTGGTGTTCTGTAAATACACACACGCGCACACACACACACACACACACACATATGTTTATAATGTCTATTTTGGAGTCTATTTTTGTTAAATCAATCACTTGGTTTCTTTCACAGGCAGCTTGTGTTGCCTGCTTGTTTCTTGTGTATAGGCCATATTTTTCTGTTTCTTTGCATGTCTCATACATTTTTTTGGAAACTGGGCATTTTAGATAATATATTGCAGCAACCCTGTGTACTGCCTCTGGGTCTTGTTATTGTTATTTGCTTGTTCATTTTTTTAGTCACTGGCTAGATTATTTTAGGGAAATGTGTTTCCTTCATATAGTGTTAAGCCTCTGATGTTGTTCCCCTGGGAGGTATAGCTTTGAGTTTACCCACAGCTACCCTGGAATGACAGTGGTATTGGTAGGGCTCTCTAGGAAAAGAGGCTCTTTCCCTGACCTCACTCAGCATTTAAACTCCTCTAATTGCCTGCTGATTTCTCTGTTGTTTTCAACAATGCTCTGTTTGGGGTCTAAATTGCTCCAAAACTAATCCAATCAAATTGTGGCTCCCTTGATGGAATGTTTTCTGAGGTCCATGCTTGATATTTATTCTGACCCCAAGAGGGCCCTTTCCTACTGTCCTATCCCCCATGGTTCCCTCTTATAAACTACTTGACTTACAGATGGGGGCTTAATCTTCATTAAATCCACAAGTCTACAAATTGCCTTTTACTACAACCTTCATTGTTCTTGAGCGAGTGCTTAGGTATGAACTTCTCCATGCCCCATTGAAAATGAAGTAAATACCTTTGGGATGATATTTAGAGCTATCTGTTTTGTTGATGTTGTTATTGTTGTTATAGGGGTCTTGTTCTTTTGCCCAGCCTGGAGTATAGTGGCGCAATCATACAGAGATGCTTTAAAGCCTATTTCTCTCCCACCCCACCCCACCACAGGCAAAATCTCTGATACAAGGCTTTAGAGCTGAGGGTGGGGATAATAGCAAGTGTCTGTGTAACAATCCTGTTCTAGAAGCTTCATACTCAGTAAAGGAAAAGGACAGTATGAGGTCCTCTTGCCTTGACTCTTTTGGAGTGGAACCACTGCCTCATGAGCCAGGAAAGGGCAATCAATCCCCAGGATTCTCAGCACGCTGCACTCATTACACAAGTGTGGATTTTGCGGAAGGAGGGAGCCCCACCTCTCAACTACTCTCACCTGGGACTTAGCCTCAGCAATAGGTAGCTAGCTAGGGTAGGATGAGAAATGCTGATGTCCTGCTCTTTCTGGGAAGAAAACCCTCTGACTGGGATCAGGGGAGAGGGAGCCATGGGTTTGTGGCTGCAGCAATCTGGAGTAGAATCTTTGCTTCACTGAGCTGGTAGCAGGGAGGGAGAAAGTGGTCTTGGTTTATATTCCACAGATTCTCATCTTTCTTACTGAATTTTTATAGATTTCCTTGAATAGAGGTTTCTTCATTTTGTGTTTGCTCCTAGGACAATTTCCTTAGATATGAAATGGGTTTTTTAAAAATAATTTCCCCCAGTTTCACTGGAGAGTGGGTCAGCAGAACTCTCCATTTTATCACGCCAGAAGTTGATCTCCCCTATACCAGACTTGAATTAATGCCAGTTGTTGTCTAAATCATGCCCAAAGTTAATTATGTTCTTTGGACACCATGGGATTTGACTGGCCACAGCTGGGATAGTCCCTCTAGTCCCAGATTAAGATGCTTGGTCTTGTGAGAAGCCTGACATGACCTGACAGTTCTGACCTCCCTACAAGTTCCATATTACTATGAATGTTTTAAAATGTCATGATCCCCTTAGCAGGAACTATGATGGGAAATAATGCCAGTAAGGAAGAGAGAGGGATGGGAGCAGATTGCCCTTTACAATTTTGTCCAGTATCAGTCTGGGCCTTATCACTTGAAATCATCATTGATGCCACCTCTCAAGTGTGCACTGACTTCTTGTTACAGAGTGCACATGCTTCTTTGTTCTCACTTCAAAAGTAGCTGTGCAGAATTTTCTGTTATTTTAATCAAAGTTTTGTTTTTTAAACACACATTATTCAGGTACACCAGTCTAGGATCACAACTCTCCTGCAAAGAAAAATACTGGCCGTAAAGCCTGAGTGTTACCAGATGCAGCCTGTAAGTCATGGGTATCCCAGAGGCGTGGCCCTCAGAGTGCCTGGGGCATGTTGTGGGCCTGACTGAATGGTCATGTTCTCATGCAATTGGAGACAATACCTGTGCCTTTATTCAGCCAACATAAATTGAACATCTACAGACTCCCAGATACTCTGTTAGGACTGAGGACATTGAGGAAACATTCACAGTCTCTTCAAGGAGTTTCAAGTCTTGTGGGGGAAGCAGAAAAGTAAGCAGCAGTTAGAACGCCATGTGATACTGTGACAGAAATGGGGAAGCACAGGCTGCCTGCTTCAGCCACTGCCCCCTCGTGCTGGTATCCAAAAAGCAATGCTGAGATTACGTAGCAGGGAATGGGAAGGTGGCACTGTGTAGATCCCTGTTTTCTTGGCCCTCTTTAAATCTGAGAAAGTGAGAAGAGAGCTGAAAGTGTACAAGAGTGTTCCCAGGCAACTGTTTGCTTTCTCTTTGCTTTTCTAACAAAGACAGAAATGTAGAGAGGTTTCTGTCATCAGCAGGAGAAAGCAGGGGTGCTGGCAGTGCGACAGTGGCCGTGACCTAGCAAGGGAGAGTCTCCAGCCCAGGAAGACTTTTTGTTTGGCAACGTTCAATTTTGTAGCAGAGAGCCTTGGCACAGGCTCCACTTGGCAGGATGGGGGTTAACTGCAGACTGTGTAAGTTTTGCTGCCTGAAAAGTTTGGATGACAACACCCTTTAGGTGTAAAGAGAGGATGATACCCTCTCTTGAAAGGACTGAAAGGAGCCTATCTGGACTGGCTTGTCAAGGCTCACCAGTGGAAGACACTCTCGTTGTGAAGCTGAAATGCCTGGATGTTTCCTTACTAGAAGGAAGGAAACAGCACACTCCCTTTGCAAAGGACCTAGGATTTACCGTGTACCCCCTAGAGCATAATATTATATTGAATTAAGCAGCCACAATGCTGAGCTAGTGAAGAGGGGCCAACTCTTTAGGTTTATTTAGAAAGTGGGTAGAAACGACAATGACCATCAAAGAGGTAACAGGCAAGTCCTCAGAAGTGAGCAGAGGCAGAGAAAATGAGCAACGGACATGGATGTGGCAAAGCCAGAGAAGGCCAGAGAAGTAAGCCGGATCCAGGGCATAGCCAGGCGTGGGTTGGTCTGGGCATTCAGCAAGCGGGGTGAGGAAGCATGCCTTGGCAACTGGGGATGAGATGGGCAGAGAGTGGGGGTGTGGATGGAATTTTGGAACTTTTTCTCCTCCGGCTTCCATCTGCTTTAGGAGGATATTCCAAGATTAGGTCTGGCACATTTTGCAACATCATACAGTGGATTCATTACAGTCGGTTGAATATTGATTGTGTACTATGCACAAATGGGGATAGCTGCGGTTTCCAGAATTGGTGGTTGGCTATCTGAGGGGTGAAGAAACAAGCCCTCATCATTATTTACCTTGGCATTTGAAATAAACTTCTAAGTGTTCTGCCTCCCTTTAGTCTGATCCCATGAGCTCTCTCTTCCACAGTTGCCAGGAAATTGAATATGTCTCTCCCCTACTCAAAGCCTTCAGTGGCTCTCTAGTGTCTGTAGAATAAAGCTCCTTAGCATAGGACATAAAACCTTCCTTGACCTGGCCTCTACCTGGCTCTGTACTGGCCGGTTGCCATTCCTGTCATGCACACACGTTTTTTGTTCTAGCAACAGCAAGCTACATGCACATAGCATTCTGCTTCATGTTTCTTTACCTTTTCTTATCTTTTTCCTTTTGCTTGGAATGCTCTTCCCTTTACCCCCTCCCCACCCACACACACACCTTTTTTCCCCTCCAGGCATCACGCCCTTGAGGAAGTATTCTCAGCCGTTTCAAACTGGTTAGATGCTCTTCCTCTAAAGAATTTGTATTCATCTTTAATCTTGCACCCACCATATTTTATCACATGCAAACTTCTCTCTTTTCCTCACTTACCTGTGAGTTTCTCCAGGCTATGTCTTGTTTATATTTGCATCAACCAGAGCTGAGCATAATGCCTGGGACATAGTTGGTGCTCTACAAGTATTTTATTGTATAAATGAATAAAATGATCCTCAGCTACCTCCTGGATGACATGCTAGATAGCATCTGTTTGGTTTCCGACTAGAGTCTGGGAGCAACAGGTGCCTTCATTTAACCATTGGACCTAGAAATGTAGCAACCCATAGCCTGCCAGGCTGAACACACCTGAAAGCCTCAGGAAATCTTGTCACCGTGCATTCTATTATGTGACTACAACTTGAGCTGAATAGGGAGAAATGAATCCTGGCCAGCACTGAGCATCCTGCCAGGAATAGAACAGTAGGGCCATTGCAGTCAGTGGAATGAAAGGTTACCATGGCGCTGTCAGGGAGTTTTCTTGAACTGTAGCTGGACCATATGCTTCATTCCAACTCAGTCACTGTCCATGCCACTGAATGGAGAAGGCTTTGGCTTCCTATAGCCACAGAGGAATGCAGTACACCCCTTATTTCCTAAACCTGTCCCTGCAGAAAGCTGTTTGCCCTTGGAGTCCCTCAGCAGAACAGTAAATGTGATATCAGCCCCTCCTGGCTGCTTGGTAAATGTCATCTGATACAGAGTCTGTGTCCGGCCAGGTGACACAATGAAAGCTGAAAGCACCTCAGGCGATCTTCACTATCATACTACTTATGCCCAGGACTTGCTAGTTGTCCCACTTGCAGCATCTCTAGTTATGACTTCCTTTTCTTTCTCTAAACTTAAGCTAGGTTGACCTCACTGAGTGGAAGGTCGAAGGTGTCCACTGAATAATAAACTCATTTCCTGTACAAGTACAGTGATGTTAGGTTTTCCACCTGTGGGGAAGATGGGGACTGAGTAGCACTGCAATAGAGCAGAGAGAATGCAGTGTGCTTCCAAGACATGAGTGACATGCTGCTGAGATGGAAAGTACGCCATTTCCTTTCCTGTTCAGAGGAAGATTTTTTTACCTTAATACAAATGAGGTTCTTGAAAACCATGTAATTAAAAAATAGCCACAAAAATAAAACCTTTGTTTTGAATGGAACCCTATGGGAATGATGATGATCTCACAATCTGCAATAAAAAAAAGGTCATCGTTTGATTTTGGATGCTTTCCAGCTAAGCACATTCGGGGTGTCATTGCTGGCAATGGAAAGCCCAGAGTGCCGGCAGCCTCCACACTGTGATTTAGGGAAGGGAGTGACTGAGAGTATTTTTGTCAGAGGAACTGGTTCTCTGCTTAGCCTCAATATTTCATATAAAGCTCATTGCAGCAAATTTTTCATTTGGCAGCATCTGCTATGCTATCATCTTGATATCTTCACATTAAGTAACACTGACACTTCAAGGTCAAATGAAAGTCAAATTGACATAATGAATATTCAATTGTCAGCTTATGTTAGTCCTACACATTTTTAAAAATGGTATCTTTTTTTTTTTCTGTAAAGATGCAAGCAAATCATGTAATCAACAGTGTTTGTAGGAAAAATAAAACTTATAGGAATCCTGGCGTCACAGAGCAAATAAAAAAATCCAAATTTTAAGATATGAGTGGTATAGTGGGAAAAGCACTACAATGAATACTGCACTCAATTCTGATCCTGCTGATCTTGGAAAAATCATTTAAATGGTAGACTTCGATTTCCCCAACTGTAAAATTAGGAGAATGAGTTACATAATTGTCTTTACTCTCATTCCTATTCTAAGTGATAGCTTTTCTAGATGCAATTAGAAAGAACTTCCAAAGTGTTTTAAAACACTGAAACATACTAGGGCAAAAAGAAAGCGAGGCTCTTTTTTTCTTTCTTGAGCCCTTAAATAATAGAATAGGCAGCAGTTTCTTAAATGAATGGAAATCACAACTAGACATTTAAGGTTAGAAAAGGAGGCTGCAATGAGCAGGGACTAGATTAAAAGAAATTTGGCCTGTTTATATTTTTAGTGGAGAGCATTGGATGCTGTAGCAATAAGAAGTTTTATAGGAATTGTTTCAGGAGTTATGAGATTACTTGTGGCCTGTGTAACCCAGCAGCCAGAGGGTGGGATGTCAAGTGGAGTGCACCTTTATCAATGGCCAAGCTTAAAAGGACTGAGGAACATACACTTCTGAGCAGTCTTGGAAAGTAAGGTATTCTATTTGAGAATAATGTGAGTGCTTGTTTCTGGAATTCTGCCCAGTAACCCAGAACACACAAAAAGGTCTTAGGGTAATTCGATCAGTGTTTCTGTAAAAGAACACCAAAGCCACAGATTCTGTTACTGGCAAGACAGAAAATGCATTATAAAAGGAGACAGCATATTTCACGGGATGATGGCTTGGCCTGCATGGGGCTTATGAGAGTAAACTGACAGCAATTAGGAACAATGATTAATGCTAACCTAAACTTCTGGGAACTCTGCCTGAACATGCTCATCAGGGTGTGTTTGTGTATGCAACATCGCCTTTTGTTTTGCCTCTGGAACCTAATGTCGTTTTACCTGTGGTCTTTGTTATTGTCTATTGGCCCTATTTTTGAGCACTAACACGAAAGGACATCCTCAGAAACACTTTTTTCCTCACTTGGTCATCTAACACAGTATCCACAGTTGCATTCCTAGAGTTATATTTACCTTTCTGGCATTACTGTTTGAAGGTATTCACAGAAGTCTGGGGCCATAATCCTTCCATAAGCTAGTCTGTTATTAAGCGTCTCAGATGCAGTATTGGTAACCACAGCGAAAATGATGGACCCATGCCTATGTGTCTGTGGGCCTAGGGATAGTGGAGAAATGTGAAGGCCGGGGAGATTAAACGCAGGTCCTAGATACCTCCTGTGAGCTCCTTGGTTAAAGATTTTGTTTACACTGGAGAAGTGGAGAGCAATTTTTTGATCGGTGAGACCTGCTATCCATTGGGCTGCATTTAGTAGGCTTACCTTGTAGTTCCAGGTTCAGTGAGATAGAGGAAGCAAGCCTCTCAGTTCCAGTTTCTCAGGCTAAACCGGGTTAGTTAGGTCGAATGGGCAATGAGGGCCTTGGGGCGGGAGTAGGAGACACCTCCTTAACTTCCAATCTAAACCTTTTCTTTTGGAAGACTTTGTTGATGTTGCAGGGATCCATTTTATAGTTCAGGGGTTAGTAAACTATCACTCATGGAACAAATATCTGTCTTGCTGCTGTTTTTATAAATAAAGTTTTATTAGAACACAATCATGGTCATTTATTTACATATTATCTATGGATTCTTTTACACTAAGACAACAGAGTTGAATAGTTGCAAAAGAGACCATAGACCTGCCAAACAAAATATTTACTATTTGGTTCTATATGGAAATAATGTGCTGACTCCTGCTGTAGTTCTTCCTAGGTAATCTGCTTTTAAGATCTTCTCTGGGTCTTTGGTGTTTTGTAGTGTTGCTAAAATGAGCTTAGGTGTGAATTTCTTTCTATTTTTCCTGCTTGGGACTTGTTGTTCTTTCATCAATTGTTAGCTCTTGAGTATTATCTCTCCCCATCTCTTCTCTGCTCTTGAAACTCTCATTGAATTTATTAAAATCTCTAATTTGATTCTCGGTTTCTCTTAACTCTCTTTCATAATTTTTTTTTTTTTTTTTTTTTTTTTTTTTTTTTTTTTTTTTTTTTTTTTTTTTTTTTTTTTTTTTTTTTTTTTTTTTTTTTTTTTT